>PISX010007781.1:0-86801 GCA_004024625.1 Mellivora capensis
ATAAAATATTGGGTTTTTCAATACTTCATGCTCTCAAATTCTTACAACTCTAGCTAATACACAGTTTATCTCTCAGAAACGAGGACACACTCAGCAGCCAGCTCCAAAATGACCCCAAAAGATCCACACCCCCAATATTTACAACCTTACGCTGTCAAAACGAATCAAGATTAGTCCTGTGTGATGGAATGAATGGGCCAGAAGTGACAATGTGTGACTTCTGACAATTAGGTCATAAAAGGCACTGCAGCTTTTGCTTTGGCTTCTGGGATCACATATTCTGGAGGAAGCCAGATGCTATGTGGTAAGGGCACCCAAGCCACCATGTGCATTCAGACAACACTGGGAATGTGGATCCTCAGCCAGAGCAGAACCTTCAGGGAACAGCAGTCCTCTCACTTACATCACATAACTCCAGTGAGAAATGCCTGGTCAAGTCCTTCCTGAATACCTATCCTAAAGAATCTGCAGAGAAATAACAGCTTATATCATGAAAGTTGGAGTAATTTGTGACATAACCATTCGGAACTGGTATACATGAACACAAGGAACTTTTTCTTTAGATGGTGGCAGAAACAAGAGAAAATTATAGTAGGGAGGAGACAAAAGACCTTCCTAGGTTATCAATTCCTTATTACTCTAAAGAAAATAAGGTAGATCTTCCTTAGTGCAAATCTGATAAGTAGATATAATACATATTCAAAACACACTAATCACCTTCATATTCTAACATATTTGAGATATGTGTTTGCAAAGAGAAATCATAATCACTAAAATGCACTCTTAATCTTCAGGTACTCAAGGTGAAATGGGAGAGGGAGGATTTTGTATAACTGTTCCCAAATTTCCCTCCTGCACAACCACCAGACACAACTCTTATGCAATAAGGAGAACTGCAGTTGGGGTTCTTTGACTTTATCAGCCTTCTAAGGAAAGTGCTTTTGTTCTCTGAAATTTTCAAATTGCATAATCAGGAAGAAGAGGGAGGGGCAAGGAAGGTAAAAGTCAAACAGAGCAGAATATGTCAAAGACTCTCCAGGAAATCTGGAAGAAAAAGGTGTGATACCAGGTGGGTTGTGAGAAAAACCAGAAAGAGAAAAACTTGGGAGGATGGGTGCTTTGTATTGGAACTGTCTTTAGTGTTCTTCAACAGACCTAAGCAAAAAATGGGATTTATTGCATTGAATTATTTTTGCCCAGTTGAACTGTACATCTTTTAATGCTGTTATTCCAGCCCTCCATGCTTGATAAATTCTCAAAACAATAAAAGTAAGAAAGATAGAAATGCAGTGGAGGCAGAGCCTTTGAGAATACTGCAGAAGGAGCTGCCAATGGTTCCAGAGGCATCACCAAGGGTCACAGAAGGGAGGTGATTGCCAAACCAGGAGTGAAGCATCTGCGGAGTATGGAAGTAGAAACTCCAACCAGACGAGAGTAGATGTATGGAATTGGGGACAGGCAAGGACAAGTCTGGAGAGGGTTTGTGTATTTTGCCTTTTTCTTCTGGCTGATGGTTCTCAATTATTGGCCCATGGAGCAATTTCATCAAAATTCCCAGGGTTAGACTCTGAGCTCATCAAATGCATACTGAACCAACATCTTCAGAGACAAAGAGTTCGACCAGGTTAGGGTCATGGGCAATCCAGATTGGGACTTCTGCTGAGGCAATGCAATGTTACTAGATTTTTGAGCATGAGAGCAGCATGATCAGGGATGTTTTTTGGAAAGTTTATTCTGGATTCAGTACAGATAACAAGATATAGCAAAAGGAATCAAGCAAGCTAGGAAGCAAGGAAGAAAACTTCTCAGAATTTCTGATGGTAAATAATGAGACCAGGAACTAAAGCAGTCATACTGGGGATGTAGATAGAAATGGAAAAATATTGCTGGTTTAGAATCAACAAATGTTTGGGACTAATAGGATGTGTAATTTATATATTAAGTCTTCAGGGACCCCTTTACTGAATCCCAAACCTTTTATGTCTGCCACTAACTAAAAGTCTTTTAAAGGGAAGAAATGCTTTTAGTTTATCTTTATTGAAAAAGGGCTTAAATCTAACCATGCCTGGTTGAAGAGACACAGTGCAAATGATTCACAGACATACAAATTTAACTAGACTATCAACTAAAATGTGTGATAAATTGACATTAGATTATTTCTCCTTTGAGTGAAAATTGATTACAAAGCAAGAAGATGCTAGGAATAATAAACATATATTGCAATGATTTCATAATTTTACCCACTAGAATAAAGAGACGTTATGTTGATTTGAAGAGATATTGATTACTAATATGGCACATACCATCTTCTTGAGCTCAAAACCTAAACTTTCATTTAAATTAAAAGTTGATTTGGGGGCACCCGGATGGCTTAGGTGGTTAAGTATCCAACTCTTGATTTCTGCTGAGGTCAGGATCTCAGGATCCTGGAATCAAGCCCCTCATCAGGCTCCTTGTTCAGTGGCGAACCTGCTTTTCCCTCTCCCTCTGCCCTTTCCCTGATCATGCTCTCTCACTCTCTCAAATAAATAAGTAAAAATCTTAAAAAAAAAAACAAAAATAAAGAAATAAAAGTTGCTTTTATGCAATGTTAGGCATTTACAGGCTAGAATAATATCTGAATATCTTGAGCATATTAGGAACAAAGACCTTGCCTTGCTTTGTTCTCTGTGCTGGGAATGTTATTACCTACTTATCTTTATTCATCTACTTATAAGACACTTAGATTGTATGCAGAATTGCTCTGAATTCTTAATAAATACGTTATTCCTTATAAAGCTTCACACATTTGGTATTAGCAGCTATTACAGCTTCTCCATTTTACATAGGAAAAAACTGAGGCACTAAGAGGTTAAGTAATTTGTCCTAACTCACACAGCTGCCAAAAGGCAGAGATGATTTGAACCCAGGCAATCTGTGCTCTCAGCCACTTTCATATATATGCTCCATTATTATTGCTGAAAGAAAGAAAGAAAGAAAGAAAGAAAGAAAGAAAGAAAGAAAGAAAGAAAAAAAGATGGAAGGAATGAATGAAGGAGGGATGGAGGGAGGGAGGGATGGGAAGGGAGGGGAAGGGAAGGGAAAGGAAGGGAAGGGAGGGGAGGGGAAAGGGGCAGGGGAAGGAAGGAAGGAAGGAAGGAAGGAAGGAAGGAAGGCAGGCTGATTCATTTCATTACCCATACAGCCATTAAACAAATACTTTGAACTCCTATTTTGTATTTGGCCCTACATTTTACATTACTCTGCAGTATGCTCATATCATAAACAATACAAAAATATCCATTAATGATGATAGGAGCTTTAGAGCAGAATTTGCCTGAGCTAAATCTGTGACACTATTACTCTGCGTGCCGAGTCCATGTAAATTGTATCCTCCAGAGCCTTTTCTTTTATTTCATTAACTTGAGGGTAAATTATTGATTTTCTGGGTTTATTTTTTAAAGTATCCAAAGTGAACCCTTGGCCATAAATATTCAAAATCAATGCTGACTATTAATAACAAAATGGATTACCTTTCCTCTTTAAAGGAATCCCAAATAAATAAGCGGGTGGTGTTTAAGAGACTAGAAATGTAAAAGACACCATGTCCACGAAGAGCTGCACTCAAACATTGACTTCTTTGAGGAAAGAAAAATCTAAAGATAGAGATTTATTTACTGATCTGATTAACAGCCCCAAACTATTATGGATGTTAAAGAAGTTGTAGGCAACACAAAAGACATTATATTGAGGTATCAGAATATAATTAGGATGTTCCAGAAATGGCCATTATGAGTAGGAAAATAAAACTCCAGTTCTAAAAACCTGAGACAGGAGCATTTACTTGGACTTCAAGTTGGCTATTTTATACACGGATGATGAAGATATCTTTCAAAAGATAAATATAAAATCCATAATCTGCTTCGCTGAGAGAATTCTTAAGATCTTGCCTTCCATTTAATCCATAGAGCTCTTCACTTACATCTCAGACCAATTTTTACGAGCCCTTGTGTCTGTTAACAATGAGTATTAGATTGTAAATATATAGGAAGAGAGTACTCAGCAATATATTATACTACAGAGAGCCTAGAGGACAATGTTATCAGATATGTGGTAAATAAAATTATGCTTGGATATCATCTTGTTGTGATTATAACTTTACAACTTTCAGTGCCATCTCTCATTGGGGATTTTTTTTGGGGGGGGGGACCACTGCTTCATTAAAACTGCTCAGCTGGAGGAGTGGAAAAACATATTTCTTTTATTTCCCCTGGAATACTTTGGGTTACCTCTTTATCTGCAGAACTTTGAAACAGAGTCTCTCATTACAATGAATATGAGGTAGCAATTTAGTACCTGGTCTACACCAAGAATTATTTATAACAACACTGAATAATGTATAAGTTTTGACTGTGACAACAGTGAGATGTCTTTGGATAACTATAATGAAGGAGCATTATTACAGAGGAACACCTGAGAAGCTTGTGAAAGAAATTCCAGTCTAATAGAGTTATGAAGAAGTATCAAATATAAATGAGTTAGTTAACATGAACAGGAGGAAATGCTAGGTGCTTCCAGGGTTAGGGAGGAGGCTTGCAGTGTGGGTGATTTTATTCTTTCCTGTCTTTATTCTATTGTGAAATGCTGCTGACTGATCACCCTTTAAATTAGATCAAATCAGTTTGAGATTTAAACTTAAGATGAACCTAGGGATTTTAATAACAACAAATGGGTTCGTAAAACTCCAGCATCATTTCCAATATTGTTGTTCAGAAAACTTTTTTTTAAGTCATAGTCGTATCCTCTCCTTGAGAAATGGTTTTTTTACCTAGATTTACCACTGGAAGAGGTATAGTTGTGATTTATGCAATTTAGAATTGGAAGTTAATGCTTTAATATTAATAATTAGTAACACTGATATTTTAAAATTATTTTAATATGTTGTAATACTTTCACATTAATAATTAATACTTTTAATATTAAGAAGTCATTACAATATTCAGTCAATGGCTTTAAAGCAGACAGTAGATTTCCAGATTACATCCAGAACTAACAGAATGAATGCAGATTTCTCCATCAGACCCCTATCATTTCTCTTACTTATTCGCAGGGCCACACAGATATTATTGACTCTCTAAGGCCTGTCTGTAGACGGTTTGTGGAGTTTAACATGAGAACAAATTACTGGCTTTCCGATTTCTTTCCTTCTGTTCACAACTGGAGTTTTGCTCCTGGTTTCTCTTCTTTCTCCCTCTAAATTCACTGAGCACAACTTAGAAGGAATTCCTATCTCTTTTTCTTCTTTAGCAACGTATCTTCTGTAGATTTTATTTTTTCCTGAAAGGAAACGACTACACTACCACAAAGTCTCACGGCCGTTGTAAACTCTAAAGGAGAAAAAAAAAAAATGAAGCCAATTCCAATGAGAGAAAAAATCCGCAGTATCATAATACACGTCAGATTTGTGGGGTGAAAAGTTGATGCTATTTTAGACGTCTAATACGTTGACTGAATGATTTCTTTTACCTCTAGAATGCAGATGCAGAGCTTGATACGATATCATTAAAACTCAATTTAAAATCAATAAATTGTGGATGCTCTAAGCCAGGTCTAACATACACTTTGAATCAAAAGGCTTCAATATAAACCTAATCACCTCAGAATGCAACTCCATTGCGTGCTTTCATTTCACACCCAGGGAGCAGGCATGAAAATCCCAAATGGAAGAGATATACAAACAGGTTTCAGTATGCACACACTGCTACCCTGGGGCTGGGTATGTTGCCTATTTGTGTACACAGTATACGAATGTGTGCTGAGCAAGTGGGGATTACAGCTGAAATACAGCCTAACTAAATACACTGCTACAGGAAAAACTTCACAGGAGCCAACTAAGGGTGCAAAACACCTTTTAGAGTGTGCTTCCAGGTGAAATGCCACAATGCTTTCTAATTATTACAACGTAAAAATCATTAAATAAATAGAAACAAGTTTATTTTCCTCCCTGATTCCCAGCAACAACACACAAGCTACCGATAATAGCCTTTTTCTGTTGTCCCTATTTAGCAACTTTGAGCCAGTTTTTTGTTTTTGTTTTTGGTGTTTTTTTTTTTAGCAGTCTGCCCTCTCCGTTATATTCTGCTATAAAACCCAGCCCAATTCGGCACATAGGAGTACAATTCCCCCAAGGTTTTATAAAAAACATTAATATGAAACATTAATGTGAAGGACCTGTAGGCCTTTTTTGGTTAAGAGTTTAAATCCATTGACTTGTAACTGGCTTTTAAAATGACATTTTTCCTTGCTGCCTTCAATTCAGTCCAAATTAAAAAAAATAATAAAATAAAAAGATGCCAGATGTCATGAGGCCAATAAGCAGGTGGGCTGGAGCTTCTGTACCAATTCAAACTGGCACCGCATCAAACCTGGTGGGTATAACCTTTAATTCACTGCTTCCCTGGCACCAGATCTAGTTCCATCTGCTCAGCCTTGCTAAGCTGTGCTTGTTTCTGTGCAGGGACGATGCCAACAATGCAAACTGTCTCCTACATGTGCAGGGAATCATCAGTGCAACTAGTTTTTCGAGACCCATATGGTGGCATCTGCGAATGCACACTGTCGGCATCGCTGCCTTACCACCCTTCGAGTTTTAAGAATGGGAGGAGAGAACGCCAGTTTGCAATTCACTATTGAGAGCCAGGAGGAAAACTTTTTCCTTCCTTCTGAGTGCTTTTATGAGCGTGTGTTGAAGAGAAGACCCAAAGCGCTGGAAGAGGGCGAACGACTCCGGGAAGACCCTTTGTGAATGTCATGCCCAGAAATGGTCCCCTTGCGTCCCTACTAAAGAAGCCTCGATCATCACAAACCGGAGTCCTCCCCGTCCTTGCACCAGCACTCCAGAAGCTCTCTTTTAAGAATTCTTTCTCAGTTCCATTAAGATCGCAAAATGCTAAGATTTAAATAGATCAGGGGGTGTGGGGGTGTGGAGACATAACGTGTTTTACCAGAAGATAAATGAAGGTGGGAAAACAAATTCGTTTTATCACTGTCTATGTTCGGAATGACTTAGATATACTGAGTATTCTTGAACTATGGTTTTGATGTTGTGGTTGTTGTTGTTTACGAAGAATGACCCTTAACCTACTTACTCATTTCATATTATTTCCTGAGCGCTGATGAGGTGATCTGAAGGAAATTCACAGGCACTCATCAATTGTGCTTTGTAAAATGGTGGGAAAGGCATAAACTGCAGGGTTCATCCAATTGCCTTAGAGCCCAAAGCTCCCAAATGAAACAGTGAATTTTCTAGATTCATGTCTACTGACAATTCCCCACTCTGTTCCATATCTCAGTACAAATGCTCAGAGTCTGACTTCCAATAGCCTTAAGGCAGGAATCCCTGATCAGCACTCTACTGCTAAACAGACAAAAAAAAAAAAATGTGGATTTGTTAGTTGGCTTGTTTATTATCTATTTCTCATGCTGACCACAATTTCCATGAAAAGAAGAACTTTACTTAGTTCGCCATTTCACACCTAGCTTCTGACAAGGTAGCCAACACATAGTAGTTAACCCAACAAATACTTATTAAGTAAAGGAATTTGTAAACCCAGAAAATTCTGTTTTTAGGTAGTATAAAAGAAAACATATATGCCATATATTCCAGAATATATGAGATATACCAAATATGGGCTAATCCAACCAAATTAATGTGACTATTAATAAGTAATAATATACCAATAATACTATTCACTGAACACCGACTTTAAGCGAAACATTATGTTAAGCAGTTCACATTCCTTATTTTATAATTTCAGCAGCCCCAACAGTTATGAATCTGGTCCCCATTGTACAGATGAGAAAACCAGTCCTGCAAAGTTTAGTAGTTAGTAAGCAACAGAAGCTAGAGCCAAATCCAGCTCTGACTCCAGAGTCTAAGCTTCTAATCACAACATTAAAAGGCCTCCCCTCTATCAAAATATTTGGTAAATTCAGCCTAAATCAAATGGAAAAAAAGTGTCAGACAAATAGGTTTATGTTGCTACCATATGTTAGGTATTATTCTGAAAATTTCCTCTCTGTCAAACTATTGTTATCATTATTAGGTTAATGATTTGGGACAGGTACATGGTTAACCTTTTATTTGTTTAAAAGGCATTCATATCATATCATATATGAAACATGCATATCTCACTAAGAATCTTAAAATCACAAGTCTAAAAAATGTAATTCTCACTCTGTTAACACCCATCTCTGATGGTTACATTTTTGCATCTATGGGAACTCTTGATTGCTGTATTAGTGATCTCAATACCATCTGGCAAAATAAAGATCTTGAAATACAAGGCAGAATCGTTTAGGGAAAGGATCATGATAATTGTAGTGCAATATTTATCTCTCTCTCTCACACACACACACACACACACACACATTTAAGAATGTTAATTCACCTGATAAATGTTAACAACTGAACCTAGGAAGAGAATACCTTTCCTAAACATTAAATTATTGGAAAAAATCTTTATTATCACTGATTTTAGTCGTCACTGTATTCGTGAGATAATTTAAGTGGCACAACCAGAGCCTGATGATATTGTCTCACAAAAAGAAATATATCCCATAAAATCATAGTTACTATAAATATGCACCTACATAGATCCTGTCTTTAATCTGTAAGGATCTCTTTGGGAACTTTACCATTCTCTTCACTTTGATTAATTCAGTCCATCCTCTTCCTTACTCTTCACCCCTACCCTGCTTTAGCCCATGTACACGCATGCACACACACACACACACACACATACACACATACACACACACACACACACACACACTTTTTTTCTAGAAATAAAAGGAAGGAAGGAAGAAAAACAACTTAATGTTAGCACCTACTAATAGGCAGCATTTCCAACAGAAATTTATACAAGAGTCCAGTCTCCAAGTGCATTTCTTCTCAATCAGAGGATAGGGAGATTTTAAAAGGCAAATTGATTATGAGAAAGTAAAATTTAAATAGTAGAACACAGACTCTGCAAACAGAAAGGAGGTCTCTGTACATATAAGCATAGGAACACACACTCTAAATGAATGCTAGTGACCATGGGTTCTTTAAGAATATGGCAAATCTCTGGCTGCAGTAATTTTTCTAGTTCATTGAATTGCTTCAAGGATCAAATACGATAATGGATATGACACTGCGTTGTTCAATGTGGCATGCGACACAAATGTAAGGTGACTTTTTATAAGCATTATTATTGTTCCTTATTGCCAGCCGTGGCCCAAACACTTCTGTCAACACAACAGGGACGGGCAAGACGCTCATCATCAGGAAAGTCTGACTCCAAATGGCAGATGCCTTGAAAATGACCACTTTGCACATTTAAGTTCCACTTCATCTCACACCCGAGATGCCAGGTCAACTGACTTGAGCTTCATAAACCTAAATCAGCACATTTTGGTTCCCAGTGACCACCATCCTCATTTGCATTCAGGTAGGTCTTACAACTTGGAATCTGTTCAGAGTTTAAACCTCAACGGAAAATCCCCTTGACTGAGATCCATTGGAGGAGGTTATATATCACCCCAGGGCAGTTTCCTAAGGTGGCAGGACTGAAAGCATAATCCAGTTTAGAAGCACTTTCCTCCTTCTAACTCCCAGCCTGAGCCTCTACACAAGACCATCCAGGCTATCCACACAAGTGAGAAGAAATCAGCAAGCCTCTCCTCTGCTCTTTCCACTAGCCTTGGCCACACTATCTTTGCCTTCCCTGACCTTCCAGGGTCTATTTCTCCCAGCTCCTTAAGTCTCCTCATAAAACTAGGCATGTAATGGCACCGGCTCTGTCCAGTTCCAATACAGAGTGAGAACACGCTCACTAATTAAAACATTGTAACAGGAACATAGCCTGAAAACATATGTACTAGACCCAGTGTCCAAGTACTTCATGTATTTCATCCCCATAACAATCCTGTTGGATAGATGAGAAAACGAACTCTTGAAGAGGTGAAGAAGCTTGCTTAGTGGCAGAGATGGGATCCAAACCTGGATCTGTCTGATAGCCACGCTTGAGCTCTGGGACCCAGTGCTAGTGCTGTACAAACTGGGAAGACATGGTATACTGAGAGGTCAAGAAGCTTGGAATTGTGTGACACATCCTGCAAGACTCTTTTACTTGAAAACTTCTTGTGAAAAAAATTTTATATCAAAATAAACAGAATGCATTATGGAGTAGAAACCCATGAGGACATGAATTTTTAATTTTAAAAATGCAAGAATTCAAGTAATTGCATGCTTGTCATGGCTATCTTGTCATAGAAGAAGCTTTCTGCCCTTAACTCTGCCATTTGGGGTAGCCCGGTGAGGGAAAAACAGACTGTGAATACCATAGGGCCCCCTCAAACCTTAATTAATTCCTCTGTGAACTAGTGTTCTTCAAATCTGCCCACATACTGGTATCATGAGGGGTGTTTTTCTCAAAAAATACCCATGTGTAAGCTCTACCCACAAAAAAAATTTGATTTAAATGGTCTGAAGTGGGCCCAGACATCAGTATTTTTCAAAATTCCCAGCTAGGGTTGAGAGTGATTTCACAAACAAAAAGCATGTATCACACTATTAATTAAATAAGCATCATTTAAAATGCTTCTCATTCATTTAATACATACTCTTGCATGCTTACCTGAGTGGGGCACTATGCTAGGCACAGTGGTATTAGGACCAGTACAGCAATTGAGGTCTGAAATATGCATCTTGTAAGCCTGAAAGATTATAATTAATTGTGTTGTCTTATTACTTTTCATTGCCTTGTTTCTGGCCTCAGATAGATTGTCTTCAGTAATAGTGTGAATAGACTCTTTTTATAGCTCTTATTTCTACCTGGTGGCAAATAAAATGGTAGAAGGAAGAAAAAATCCCATCCTAATGTCATCAGGAGACAAAGTTATTATAGGATCAGTCTAGATGAAGGTAGAATAGAGGCAAAGGTAACAGGGAAAAGGGGGAGGGGATGTGACAGGAATATGGGTCACCTGCTAACAAGGTACCCTATTGAATTCTAAATTCGGCCAGGTCAGGTGTTGAAGGATCACTAACTATACTGAAATGAAAGACACTGATTTTAAGTACATAAGACATTTGTCCCAAGCCAGTGATTCCAGTGGTGACACTCAGAGTGAGAACAGGACAAGCACAAGATGAGGATGGGGGGAAAGAGAGAGAAAATGAGAGAGAGAGAGAGAGAGAGAATGCATAGAAAGACACCAACCAAGGAATTATAAAAGTCTCTTGTCATTTTAAGAATTGGCACTTTGAGGTCATACTGAAAGAAGATAAAGTTTGGCTATCGAGATTGGGGAGTTTCTAGTTCCAGCTTCCAGCATTCATACACAGATATTTTGCAGGATTTTGATGCATGAGTTTAGGACCCATTCCACCTGCCAGGTGTCTGTTTCCAACTGGGGATTTGAAGCGGCCCAGTTAATTTGAGTAACACATGTAATCCAGGCATTTAAAGGCATCCTTGTGTTTCCTTATAAGTGATGATAACTGCTATACTCTTTGGAGCACCTTTATGTGTGGAACACTATTCTAAATGCATTTTATGGATTAAGCCATTTGCTTGGCGAGCTGTTCCTAGCTCAGGGTGTCATGCAGGTGTGGTCAGTTGGTGGCTAGAACCAGAGCAGCTGGGAGCTGGCAGGGCTTCTCTCTCTTCAGCCACAAAGATTCTGCATGTGGTCTCTCCACATGGACCAGGTTGGACTTTCTCAGCAGGGCCGCCTGCTGGGTTAGTGGCACTGCTTACATGGACACTTGTCTATCCACACGAGGCTTGGGGCCACATTCACTTTCATTCGCAAGCATCGCAACTTACGCAGCCTCACTTCCAGCACATTCTCTTGGTTATGAACAAGTCGAAGTCCCACTCAGAATTAAAGAAATGGCAATTAGGCTCTACCTCTTTCTAAGAAAATGGCAAGATTCTAGCATAGCATATGACATTGTTGTGGCCTTTTTGGAAAATACAATCAGTCACAGACAGAGACAGATATGGGTACGTAGATACAGAGGTGTGAATCTATTGAATGTATCAATCTATCGAACACACACACACTCTAAGGTTTCTCAAAGTGTGGTCTCTGAGGATCCTTTCCAGTAACAGATTCATCTGAGTGGAGGCAAAAATGGTTTGAAGGACATGCTATCCTTCCACGCCATCACTGGTTGTGTATTTCATTTCCCTTAAATTGCAATAGATTCTGGTCTCACTCTATCTGCAGCAAAGTGTATGACTGTGGTACAATAAAAATTATTTCCAAGTGACCCTGGAAGCTCAGGCTGAGCTTCTTGGATAATAGTATCAACCCCTGCCCACTCCCCCACCTTCTAGGGAAAACTAGATGGGATTGAATCCCACCCCCTTCTCTTCATGATAGAGGTTGCACATTAACTTAGTATTTCACAGAATCAGTGTTTTCTTTCTCCCTAAAGGGTCACTATAATTTTCCCCCACAGCCTCAAGGTTGACCACCCTTTATTATCAGACAATACCTATAAATAACTGGCACCCAATAATTTGGGACACTTCGCTATTAGGCAGTTTGCATGTCTTCATCACACTTACTCTCAACTTTAGAGATCACTGGGAAAAAAGATCCTTGTCCTGGAATACAGATTCAAACCATACACTGCCTCACACGTAATAATCCAAAATCAGGCCATCCTTTGCTCTGGCCCACTCTGATGTTTCTTTCCCAGGGTCCTTTAGAGTGCCCATTTATTTTTGGAAGTAGGAAATTATATACATTAAGGTTTGCAGATTCTAACATTGCTCCTGTACAAAGGACATATGTAAGAAAATGAAAGTGATTTACTTAAAAACCTGGGTATAAAACTGAAAAATAGTGGCTTACTTGTTTGTTATCTCATTCACCTTGACAGCTGGCAGTCACATTATACCTAGATGTTTCTTTACTAAGTGGATTAAGGGGCATCTGGCTGGTTCAGACAATAGAGCATGTGACTCTTGACCTCAGGGTCATGAGTTCAAGCCCCATGTTAGGCATAGAGCTTACTTTAAAAAAAAAACGAAACAAACAAACAAACAAAAAAAACTTAACAAAAATAAGTGGATTGATTATATATTGCAAAACTACTGGTATTTATGTTAGAATTCTTTACTTGTAATTCTCTCAAATTTGACATGTTGATGTGTCTGAACATCAGAAATTGCAAATTGATTGCTAGACAAATGCAACTTACAATTATGTTCCTGTGGCCTGTAAACTTCTTAAATATTTGATTTAATAGCCAGGATATAAACATGGAGAGACAGCTTTAAAAATTAGATTTCTAGTTTCTCTTTAAAAATCACTGAAGCTGGCCTCACAAGGCCCATGTTGCTTTTGGCCAATTATCAGTTAGTTGATGGTGAGTAGCTGTTCTCCTTGCACCCGGCTGCTGGCTAATCTGCTTTACTTATTTTGCATAACCTCCTTGGCTCCTGAGGTCATTAAGTTTGAGACACTTAATAAATTTCATATCTAAAATATTCAGCTTATCAAATGATGGATAGTAATAAAGGTTGTATTATAATTGGCATATCTATTGAAATATGGAGGAGCAATGGAAAATGTCAAGAGAGCTACTCAACGTACAATCACCCAAGAGTAATAGTAGAGCTATTTGGTGGTAATTTATCTGTCAACCTCAATACATGCCTAGGATCAGGAAGGGAGATAAAGAAGCATCTGAGCACACTGAAAATATGGCATGAAATTCATGCAATAGAATTCATGCACTTTCCTCATATGTGGGTACCCTAAACCCTCATTCAACACTCATTTACTCTTATTTTAGATCATGCAAGTAGAAAGTTTAGAGTGATAAATATCCTACAAGTAATCCATAATCCTATCACATAGAATGCTATTTACAGTATACTATACCATCGAGGCAACTGCATGCAGACTTTTTAAAATATCGGTACTGTGTCGTATATGTATGTATGTACACTACATATCATCTTTTGTAGGCTTTCTTTTCAATTAATGCATCCTTAATTTTCCCCATTTTATTTTCTTTTACATGTTTTTTTAATAACTACCGCACTCCACAATATAGATGCACCATGATAATTGGCATAGCTTTTTATCTTTTATTACTGTTGACATTATTTAATAAAAAACCTTGAAAATGGGGGCAACTGGGTGGCTCAGTGGGTTAAGCCTCAGCCTTTGGCTCAGGTCATGATCTCAGGGTCCTAGGATCGAGCCCTGCATCAGGCTCTCTGCTCTGCAGGGAGCCTGCTTCCCCCCCCCCTCTCTCTGCCTGCCTCTCTGACTGCTTGTGGTCTCTCTCTCTCTCTCTCAAAAAAAAAAAACCTTGGAAATGAATTTTCCCTCTATATTTATGACTATTTTCTTAGTAATGCATAAATATAAACACTTGGTATAAAGTACAAAAATTGGAGATTGCTCATTCAAATGATAAGCATATTTCTAACACTTTGGATACTTATTTTGGAAAGACCTCTTATTTTGTTTGGGCTACTTTAACCAACTACCATAGATTGGGTGGCTTATAAACAACAAACAGTTATTTTTCACACTTCCAGAGGCTGAGAAGTCCGAGATCATAGTGCCAGTCTGAGGATTGTTTATAAAGGTACTAATCCCATACATAAGGGCTCACTTTCATGACCTAGTCAGTTCTCTATGGTTCCACCTCAAAATACCATACATTGGGGATTAGGTGTCAACAAATGAATTTTGGATTCCAGTTGTTACACGTTAGGTTTGTTTTTATAAATAGTTAAGCTAATAAATATGTTTTTTCTGTTCTAAGTGGTAAGTTTCAATTGTCTGGAGAAATCCTCACCAAAGTTCAAAATGTCATTCACCACTGACAACAGATAAATTAGATATTACTACTTATGAGATATCTCTAACTTATACCTGTATTACTACATAGACTAGAAGGTATTCTGGTGATAGCATTAATAAATATGAATCATGGGGCGCCTGGGTGGCTCAGTGGGTTAAAGCCTCTGCCTTCGGCTCAGGTCATGGTCCCGGGGTCCTGGGATTGAGCCCCGCATCAGGCTCTCTGCTCGTCAGGGAGCCTGCTTCCTCCTCTCTCTCTGCCTGCCTCTCTGCCTACTTGTGATTTCTGTCTGTCAGGTGAATAAAATCTTTAAAAAAAAATAAGTATGAATCATTTTTGGAGAATCCCTAAGCACATCAATTATCTATTGCCACAATAATGCTACATTAGAAGTGACCACAAAACTGGGGCAACTGCATGGCTCAGTCAACTGGACATCCAACTCTTGGTTTCATCTCATGTCATGGGATTGGCCCTGCATGGCGCTCTGCACTCAGCAGAGAGGCTGCTTAGGATTCTCTCTCCTTCTCCCTCCATTCCTTCCCCACCCCTCAACTAAATAAGTAAATCTTTTTAAAAATGACCACAAAATTCAATGGCAAACAACAATAAATATTCATTAAACCCATGGAATTGTAGGTCAGAAATTTAGTCTCAGCTTGGCTGGGAACTTCTTATATTGAATGAGCTCGCTCACATATCTGGTAGTGAGCATTGTGTGAAGTCTCGGCTGGGTGGATTGTGGCTAACTGGCTTTTCTCCATGTCTGTCATCTTCTATCAGACTCTCTGGTCATGCAGTCATGTTCCCATTGTGATGTAGAAGCAAGAGTATCAGCAGATGCACCTGAGCAGGTACTTTTTCTAGATTCTTTGATCACATCCCATTGACCAAAGCAAGTCACATGGCCAATGCCCAACCCAATGTGAAAAGACACAACAGTTACACAGTAATAGGTGTGGCTTCAGAAAGGTGTGGTAGATTTGGCCATTAATGAAATATGTCTTCCACTCTATAGAAAACATTTGCACATTTTTCTATTTGTAGGTGGTTATCCCTGAGCTGGTGTTACTGTTAACACACTGTTCCAGTACACTTGAGAACCCATTAAATCTGGGAAATGGCAAGTCTGATTCCTCTTCATAACTTCACATTATAGGGACAAACCAAAAAGCTCTTGTATCCAAATGGAAAAAACATTATGGAAGAAACATCTATTGGGATGCAGCTGGACAAATCTGATATAGCAGGAGAAAATTTCTCTTGGCCTTAACTGACATGTATTCATTTCAGAACCAAAAATTGAAAAGAGCATCTGGTATTTTATAACGAGTCTTTGTTACAGTTTATTTTTAAGCTTGCATTTTATCATCCAACACAAAGTTAATTTCATACAAAACTAATTCCATGAGAGCATCAGGATGGATAAATGCTCATTGAGCAACTGAATGCTGGATTTAATCAATTGATATTTGAATTATATCCTACAAATAGTAGAACTCTCTCTGTTTTATAATTCGTCCAGACAGAAATGTACTATGTATGCTTTTTCATTTCTCCCCACCACAAAATTAATTTTTGTTATGGGTAGAAAGAAAGGAAAAAAAAAGGATATTGTTATTCTACTAAAAAATATGTCATATCATCTGGAAAGTCTTACTAATATAAGTTTGAAGAGAGTATTAGATAAGGAAACTCAGCAGATGAAAAGTAGAAGGCTGTTAGTGGTAAAGGACACATCTTTTCTCTACAATCACCTATTGAGATAGTAAGATGATAATGTTTTAGAATTGGGAAACATACATTGATATAACTTGGTTCATCATTAAATGTAAAGACATAATTTATTTTGAACTTTAGCATGTGAACTGATCTATAATGACATTGTAAAAAAGGCTATTTGTACATTTTTAAAATGTAAAATTATCATTATTATAAAAATGTATAATATATTGATACATGATGCAACATGAATAAAACTTGAAACATTATACTAAATGAAAGAAGCCAGTCACAAAACATCACATATTGCATGATTCCTTTCATAAAAAATGTCCAAAATAGGCAACTGTACAGAGACAGGAAGATTAGGAGTTGCCTGGAGCTGGGACAGGGAGCAGGAATGAGGAACGACTGCTAGAGGATACTGTTTCTTTGGGGGTTTAAAAGTGTTCTAATACTAAATCGTAGTGAGATTTGCACAACTCTAAATATATCAAAAGTCACTGTATAAATGGGTGAATTTCATGGTATGTGTAATATATCTTGATAAAGTTGTAAAAAATGCAAAATTGAGAATCTAGCCCACGCTTAGAGAAGAGGCAAACATTATGAAAAATACTGGATGCAAAGAGAATATTAATCATTATTTGGAATTATTCCACTAAAATTATATGAATAACTTAAAATGAATTATAGTACCACTTAGATTTAAGTAAACTGAACTAAGAATCATTTTCATCATTAGTCTAATGAAAATTAAATATACGGAGTTTAAAAAATGAGAAAAAGAAAATAGAAGATCATTTAAATATAATGAAGGGGGAAAAAAGAAATATAATGAAGAGACAGAGGTAAATTCCAGAGGAAGTGAAAGGATTTGAAAAAGAGAAAAAGATCAAATAAGGAGAAAAGAGGTCTGAGAGGAAAATAATGAGTTCTACCTGAGGACTCAAGTTTCCACGATTATTATCAGAATGAGGGCTGGAGTAAGACAGCATTCACTTCCAAGTTGAATTATCACAGCATAGCTTCTCATTTGTTTTAAATATTTTTTTTCTTGAAAGAACCTGATATATCTGTAGTCACAAAAAATTTATGAGACAAATATAAATAATATACCTAATCTCCTGATCATATAATGTGTCTATAGATACACAGAATCCACACAGTTCAGGAAGACTTGATGAAAGAGAGCTAACGTATGGGTAATCTCCAAGTGTAGATTCATTTCTCCATATTTTTTTTTTTAACTTTTCTCTTAAGGTTCTCCTGTTTGTCTTTGTGATTCTCTAAAACAAGTGAGATGCTTCAAGAGTCAATGCAGGCGCTCACACACCTGATTACAGCAGCCACACCACAGGCATGCACGCTGATCCCTGAACCAAAAAGCTGAGTTATGGGCAGTCTGCTCTCACAACCTGCTTCAGTTAGCCTCCGAATACTCAAAGATTCTGGAATAAGAATTGATCTCTATCACATATCCTCAGTCACTTTTGTTGAAATCACATGCCCATGTCACACACAATATTCACATCGAATTACTTATTTCTTCTCTGTCAAGAAACAGCTTAACCTTGGATTGACTTCTTAGCTTACAAGCTACGCAAAGTTATTATGTGACCGAGAAAAGCTGAAGTACATTCGAAGAAAGCAGACAGGGAAGGCCACCCAGTTCAATCAGAGCCAAGGAAACCGAATGACAGTTCATAGCTTGTATTGTCCAAGGTGAAACCTCACAATCGTAGTCACTCTCCAGTGTTCTGGGCTTCAGAATGCATTTCAGGAAAGAAAATAAGGTAGGTTAAGATGGAGCGTTCAAAGTAAGCTAAATGAGCATCTGGGGAAAACAACAAATCAACCCGATATGGATTTGTCCTTGTTTGAAATATTTTGAGTGTGCTACACCCTGAAAAAACTACTGAGACTGATGTGAATAGTGGTGATACAACCTAGGAACTCATTCTGGAAAGTTCTCAGCACAAAGTGAGCCCAATCCCTTGGCATCTGCACTGTTGACTCCTGTTAGCTCTTCCTATTCTTTCTACTCTTAGGATCCACTATACCCAGATATGGCTTGATCCACTTTGGGAAAATTCTTATCTTACTTATTTACTTATTGCCAGAAGATACATTTTTGTTCACCACTTTACCCCATATCTCAAATAATAATAAAGATGTGTTTATGTTTAGTGGTAAGAATAAGTGGTAAACATTTTGATGATGACATTAAACAAAAAGGACAGCAGAGAAGCTAACTTAGTAGGGAAGTTATATAACCATTTGAATTAATCCTTTCTTATTTTATAGAGAGTAAGATTGTGATTTGTTGCAATTAAACAGCGTATCTTTATTTGCATCAAGCTGTATGTATTTTAAGATTTGTTTATTTATTTGAGAGAGAGAGAGTAGGGTGTGGGGCAGAGGGAGAGGGTGAGAGAAAATCTCAAGCAGACTCCCTGATGAGCATGGAGCCCTATCCAAGGCTCCGAGGATCATGACCCGAGCTGAAATCAAGAGTCAGTCACTTAAGCGATTAGCACACAGGTGCCCCTAGCCAGATAAATTTATGCCACCAAGGTCCACTTGATTTATGCTCTCTGAAATACAAACTGTAGAAACATCTTAGGAATAAATCATTTGGGTTCTAGGAAGCACCTATGAAATTTACATTTGCATAGCTTGATTCATATAAAGCATTCATTAGAAAATTAAACGTGGCTTTACAGGGTAATACTACCGGACTCTGGAACAGCAAAACAGAAAAATATAGTTCAGATGAAATGAAAGAAGAAAAAGTAAAATCAAATTTTAGATACACATGAGATATAAAGGAAATGTTACCAGAGTTATTGTAGGAAGAGTGACTAAAAATGTCAAGGTATTTTAGAGATAAATGGAGTTATTAATAGAAAACCTTTCAAATAGCAGTGGTGCAGAATTTTAGAAATGGATAGGGGAACCTAGAAATCATAGAAAATATAAATAAAAACTTTTTACATTGAAAGATAGATACACATGCAAAGGGAATGTGTAAATTGTATCACCTCATCTCAAATCATTTCTTGATGAGATAGAATATAAACAATAGCTAATTAGGAGGAGACCACTGAGATGCTCACTGATAGCACTCATTTTTAAGAAAGAAAGGGAAAGTGTTAGAGAACAGTGGATATTTTAGATTATTCTAGAAGGGAAAGATTTATTGGAGATACACTCTTGGATTACTTTTTTATAATTAGAAACAAGTCACTTACTGAAATTAAGTCATATTAAAAATCAAGTAACATTTTTATACGCTACATTATCATTTATATTATATATTACAGAATAACATAACATATCCTTTTACATATAACATAACTTCTACTTGGATAAAATTTTGCTACAATTCCAATTTTTTCAAATGACAATATGACAAGAATCTAGATTTTTTAAATTTAGAAGTAAATCTTGGATCTAAAGCCAACTTTACAAAATTCAGATGGAAAAGCAGCTACTAGCTCAGCCACCTGAGATATTTGCCAAGAAGCCAGGTGCTTTGTGGGAACCTCTTCCATAGCTTAGCATCTGGGTTTTCTAAGTTGTTACCAAGGGAGGAAAAGGGAAAAAAATCCACCACAGTGTATAGTGCTGAGGTTACTGGCCTCTTCAGAACAATAATATGAAAATGTTTTATTTTCAACAATGAGATTTATAAAATGGGAATAGAAATCCAAAGGTAACAAAATATTGTATGCTCTAAAATGTCTTTTCTGCATTATTTTTAATTTATGTTAAGACTGTATTAGCTTCAGAGTGTTTATCTATGTCCCCAAGAGAGGATTAGCTGGGAACATTCTTTGAGATAAACTAAAAGAACTATTTGGTGCTGGCACAGTTAAATTTTTCCAATGTGCAGGTGTTTGTAGTATTTGTACAGTTGCCTGATTGGTTTCCATCCAGGTAAATCCACAGAGAATAAGGTTTATCATTTCAGGATGGAGAGGAGCAGAGGCTATTGCAGGGTAGAGTGAAAACCTGCCACTAGCCACTTCCGGGCTGTTTTCTTAGAGTTTCATGTTCTGACTCTGAGAATATAAGCACGCCTTCACTTGCTCATTAAATGTTTCTTGCTGATCTTTGCTGAATCCCATTCATCTCACTTTTCCCCCCGACATCTTTCACAATCAACTCTGCATTCATAACTCTTCATCAGTATTACAAAGTAAGAATATATATTGTCACTGACAAATAAGAAAATATACCAAGAAGCTTGTTATTTTTACATACGTTTGAGAATAGTACTGGAAAAAAAACAGTTCATTCACTCTACGGCACTGACAAAATTTTGTAGAGCATCTGAAATTTTTTCAGGCACTGTGCTGCGTACAAAAGATTTAAAAGTGATAAAAACAGAAATGGTCCCTGCCTTCGTGGAGTTTATGGTTCACTGGGAAGGCATAGCTGAACAGCAGATTAGAGGTTTCAACCATGACAACCAATAGAAACTCAATGCTGCTTTCCACAAGAGGTATTAGACCACATGCTGAATTAATAAATGATTTAATCAAAATTCCTTCACCCTTGAAACTCTTTATCCACAGCAGAAGCCATGGAGTTGGAGGCTGGGAAAAGATTTGCTGGAAAGGTTTCTTTGAATCTGTGCTATGAGTTCCCCCAGACCAAACAAATGAACACACAAAATGGTGGAGATTAGAGCGTCCCCGTCTTTACCTCAACCTTTCAGACACAATGGACTGATGTCTACCTGCAACCTGGAAGCCAAATTGTAGGAGCAGGCTGGCCAGCTGCTTCTTTAACAGAACCAAGAAGAACTGATACTGTATTGGGTTGGTGTTGCTCATCCAGAATTTGTTCTATAAAAGAAACCCAAGATTATTTTATGTATCAGATGTGGGCCAGAGGAGAGAGAGCTGGCCAGGAGCTGTTCTAAATTCTACCTTACAAGGCAATGTAGGAGGGTGAAAGGACCCTACAGACAAATTTTATGTTGTGTAGAATTTGGGGGGGAAAAAAAAAAGGAGGTATTAAGAGGTATGTGATCAGCAAGAGAACAAAAAATGCATTTTCTATGTCTCAGGAAGTACAAAGAATCAAGATTGGAATGAGGTCATATGAATAAAGTCTCATCTCAAGCACAAAATTTAAGGGGGTGCCAAAAACAAAAATTCAGTAATCAAGATAAGTAATACTTAATGCAATATTTTAAAAACATCTGAGTTAATGCATAACAATCCATGGTGAACAAAATATCAAAAAAAAATTTAAAAAACAGGATCTAACCCTGATTCATCTGCCTCAACTTAATCTTGGCCTCGCAAGGAAGATACACAGAGAGGATCTCTGAGGAATCAAAAATCACCCAAGAAAGAGTCAACTTTAAACATCTGTCAGACCCAGAAGGAATTAAGCTTTCTAATACTAGTACCAGCAAGCAGGACCAGACTGCTCCCCTTGTCTTTTATCCTTCTTCCTCTGCCAAGACAGCCACCAGCTCTCATTCCTGTTGGGGTCAAAAATTATAGCAAGTAAGTGGAGGAGATGAACTGGGTGTGAGGAGTGTTAATGATACCAAGTTGAGTCTGTGTTCTGTTTGATCACAGGTTTTTGTTGTTGTTTTTTATTACTTAAGAGTTACAGTTGCTCTCAATATTTTTTAATCCATCGTCAAGGAAAAGGATAGTGCAATCCCAATCAAAATCCAATAGATATTTTTGTAGAAACCAGGAAAATAATTATAAAATGTCTATGATATAACAAAAGGCCTAGCATATTCATAACAATCTTGAAAAAGAACAAACTTGTAAGATTCATAATATCTGAGGTTCCAGTTACTTTAGAGCTATAGCAATCAAGACAATGTGGAATTTGGGGCACCTGGGTGGCTCAGTTGGTTAAGCGTCTGCCTTCAGCTCAAGTCACGATCCCAGTTTCCTGGGATCAATTCCGCATCAGGCACCCTGCACATCGGGGAGTTTGCTTTTCCTTCTGCCCCTCCCCTCTACTCATATGTTCGCCCACTCTCTCTCTCCCTCTCTCTCTCACTCTCTCTAAAACAAGTAGAAATCTTAGAAATAAATAAATAAATAACAAAAGACAATGTGGAATTGATATAAGTATAGACAAGTGGAATAGACCCAAATATATAGGATCAATTAATTTTTAACAAACATTCAAGTTAAATTTAATGGGGAAAGGAAAATCATTTCAGTAAATGTTACTGGAATAACTGGATAGCAGTATCAAACGCAAAAAATCAACCCCAGCCTTTTATGACACCATGAACATAAATTAAGTTGAAGTGGACCATAGACCTAAATACAAGAGCTAAAATTACAAAACTCATAGAAGAAAACTTACGAGAACAGTTTAGTAATCTTGGATTTGGTGAAGTTTTCCTACAGAAGACACACAAAGTATAAATATATGGATAAACTGGACCACAATGAAATAAAAAATTAGCTAAAAATACTCTATATAAAGAAAATAAATGATAAGCTATGCACTAGGAGAAAATATTTTTTTAGGAGAAATTTTCTTGAAACATACATCTATAATCTCTACTTGTAAGTAAAGAACTCTTATAAAGCCGTAACAGAAAAACAAATGACCAATAAAAAAATGGACAAAATAATTGGTATAAAGAGATGTATCAATGGTTAATAAACACAGAAGAAGGTGCTCAGCATAATTAGTAGTGATGAAAATGCAAACCAAAACCAAAATGACATTTCATTTCCCATCTAAAGAATGGCTCAAGTGAAAACTAAGGACACCACCAAATGTTGATTTGGATACAGTGGACCTACAATTCTCATATATTACAGGAAGGACACAAATGAGACAGCAACTTTAGAAAAAAGTTTGGCAGTTTCTTATTAAGTAAAATAAACACCTACACCATGACCCAGCATTTACACTTCTATCTACTTCCCCAGAGGAAATGAAAACATACCTCCACACAAAGAATTGTACATGAATATTCATAATATCCAAAGAGTGAAAACAATTCAAATGTCTATCAACTAGTGAAAGAATAAATAAGATGTGTTCTATTCATACAATAGAATAATACTCAGAAATTAAATGAATACATTTTATACACACGATACACAATTAAGACTTAACCTGTTGTGTTTTTTGCTATTATTCTATTGCATCCAGATATTTACATAGTTTTCGAGGTTCCAAAATAACTTACCTATTCACATTCTAGAAAAAAAAATTAAAAACATTCACCCCTGTGGTCATCTCAATGGTAAGAACATAAAGCTGGTGTAGTAAACTGAATTCTACATTTTCTCTTCTTACGTGCTTAAAACAGTAGTTCGAACGTAAGATTCATTTATTTTAATGTGAGAGATTAAAGTGAGGAAGAAAGCTATTAAAGTATAATTATAATATAATAAATCCCATTTTTGTTATACTAAGAGAACTACAATACAATGAATTGCTTTAATTTTATAATAGATGAAAGTTACATTCATTTGCAACTTTTGTTTAGAGTTTAAATTAGAGGGAAACGTATGCTTACCTCTATGAATAAAAAAAATAATGAAACTGGGCTTATTAGAAATTAAAATAAGAAGGAATCAAAGAAAAATGATTTACCAAAACTTATCATTTATTTACAATGGGTTTAAGCCTTTGTATTATATTAATTATACATATCAGTAAAGAGCCTTTCGGCTTCTCGCCACGACCCTTGGCACACCTATAAATTTGAGCAAATCTTTCAATGTTCTTTTTTTCTGATGAATTCTTTCACTACAAATTAAATACTTATTGTAAGCAAGTAATATTTTATATAGTTATTATATTTCCTCATTTCATGAGTGTGTGTATGCCTGGATTCATTCTAGACAATCCCCATATGTGGTGTGTTACAGCTTTTGTTAATGTATAATTATGTACCATTAAAATAATAACAGCTGTCACTCATTCAGTACCTCTGCTACCTGATGCTGTGCTAAACACATTACCCACATTATCTCAATTAACCCTCACAACAGGCCTAGGAAGTAGGGATAACAATTAATCCCCATTTTACAGATGAAGATTCAGTAGCTCTGAGAAATTAAGAAACATAACCAAAGTCTTGCTGTTAAGGAATACGGGAGCAGGGCTCGAACTAAGTTCTGCAAGGCTTTAAAGCCTGTGTTTTTACCATAAGTGACTCTTAATCTCACAAAACAAACTGAGGGTTGCTGCGGGGAGGGGGGAGGAAAAGGGGGGTGGGGTAACGGACATTGGGGAGGGTATGTGCTATGGTTAGTGCTGTGAAGTGTGTAAACCTGGCGATTCACAGACATGTACCCCTGGGGATAAAAATATGTTTATAAAAAAAATTTAAAAAAAAATAAATAAATAAAGCCCGTGTTTTTAAATGCCGGAATACGCCGACCCTTGCTTCTCATAAGTTGATACACATTATCTATCTGTATAGAACTAATGTTGCCTGAAAGGGTGTGAGACCAGATGTCGTAGATAACACAGAGAGAAATCGTCCCCGGCTTCAGTGCAGCTCTTCCCACAGCCCAGGAGCTGTCTGACTGAATGGCACTGAGCAAAATAAATACTGAAATTACCTAGATGTAAACATAACCTGTCACTAGGCTTCAGCTACAAGTAATTTCTAGTAGTATTTTACCTTAAACTTTGCTCATAAAGACCCTATTACCCAAATGTCAGATTGATTATGCACTTATTGCTTCTGTATATAAAAATCCTGCTTGAAGAATAGTAACTGTGTTTAAAATGGTTTTAACCTACAAGGACAATAAGGAGGAGATGCAACAGAAAACGATGCTTTGAAGATAGAATAGGGAAAAATAATGACTTTTAAAAAATCACGAAATATGGAAATTGATAAACAAAATTTTATGTGGAATAAAAATGAAAGAAATTGCCCAGTGTAGAACATGGAGACAAAAATATGAAAAACATAAGAGAGAAGGTAGTAAAAATTTTCTAACATCTATATATACTTCTAGAGATAATAAATGGGGAGAGAATTGTCACAAGCAAAACAGGAGAAGCGATTTTAAAAGTGAAACACACAGAGCCCCCCCAAGACTGAAAGTGCTCATTAAGAGCCCAGCGGAGTGAGTGGGGAAAAAAAGCACACTATCCCAAAGCACATAATCTCGAGATTTCAGAATCCTGGAAACTGAGAGGAAAGCTGCCAGAAATAAGAAAGGAGTCTCCTCAGAGGAACAGGAACTAAAATGGCATCAGATCCTCAACAGCAACATGGATTTTAGAAGACAATGCAGTCATGTCTTCAACATCCTGAGGGAAAAATTATTTTGAACCTTAAATTTAATAAACAAATCATTCGAGTGTGAAGGCAAAATAAAGATATTTGCAAACGTACCAAGTATGTTCTATTAGGGGTATTAGTCCTTGGGGTATTAGCGCTTGCTAATATAAGACAGAATACTAATAGGTATGTTTTGTATGTTTTGTATTTACATATGTCTATACTCAAATATAACTGAATATTACTTCTTGTTCTTCTAACAAGTGATAGCAGGTATTAGTGCTACTGAGCATGACCCTTGTCTCCACAGTCATTCAGGAAACCCTGGTTAAAGGAAGCCCTGCTCCCTTCCACAAGCAGCTTCCAAGCTCACCACAGTTTCCACCTCCCTGTTACACACTGTAGGGAAGGAGTTGGAGGGCCAGCCACGGGAAGTCTTTATAAGCCCGAGAGTGGCACATACTACTTCATTGGTCATCATTTCGTTTCATGGAAACTATAGCTTACTCGTGTGCCTAGAAAAAAAGAACAAATGGATTTTGGGGAACAGCTAGCAGTCTTTACCATCAAAGTCTCCAAAATAAACTTTCAATGCTCATTTAATTTTTTAGAAAACTGAAAAATGCAATCACTGTGAATTCTGCCTTCAGACGGGAACAAGACTGCTTTGAATATTTGTTCTCCACTCAAAGAAATTTCAAGACCCATCAATTTTCCTTCTCCCTCCTCAGGTGCAGAGAAAAAATCAATTGTATTCTAGATCATCCTGGCTTTGAGAGAAGAACCCCTGCGGTGCTCTTGGTGCCAATGTCCGATTGCCCTGCACACTCTAGGTAAGGCTGGACTCTCTCCTGCCCATCCGCACACACCCCCTTAAGATGCTGGAAAAATTGGATTTTTTTGGCAGCACTTTCAGAACATGGGCTCTGCCTCCCACATCACATTCCCACTTTAATTGACCTTTTAGTTGGTCTCTGAGAGTTTTTTAGTTTCTAGCCAGATTTCCAGCATGTTCAGTAGTGGAAGAGTCATTTTCAGTATGAGTTATTCAGGGTCTCTAACCACCATTCTTATGAAAATGCAGTGGGGACTGCTCTTTTTCATTTCATCCTTCCAAACTATTTGGTTATTTAACTCTTAACTCTGTGAACATGTATTCATAACTGAAGACTTATTACTGACCATTTGTTTACCACCTCAGCTTCATAAACCTAACTGGAAACTGACTTTCCAACCCTTGCCAAAGTCATTGCCAAAAGAGAAAATATGAACATGATTACATCAGCCTATAATTCATATTTCCAAGTAAATCAGGTGAGATTCCTTTAAAATGTAATTCATTATAAAATAAAAATTAACTTTTTCCAAAATAATTTCTTTCCAACCCCAAACACCCTTCTCACATAGCCTGCCTCGCAGTTCTATTTGGAGTGGGCAACCCGCCACCTGAACTGGATCTCTGGCTGAAACTCATTAGACATATCCCGTAACTAAGCCACTGACATCATGTTTCCCAGAAATTTGAAACTGGGAAAGAGGACCCTAATAAGGTTAAAGTTGAGCGCTGAGACTGTGAATTCAGGTAGGGCAAGGAGTGGCTTTTATAAATTTATTTTCCTTTATGTCCACTGAAGGCACAAGAGTCAGTGATAAGAGACCATTTGGTCACAGAGAGAAGCACAACTCCTGTTGACTTGAAAAGTCGCTTCTGAGGCCCAGCTCAACTTGCTTCACTTTTGTGGTCAGGATGGTTAGGTCGCAAGCCAGACTTAAAATCCGGTTCCAACTAGCGAAGCGATTTTTACCAAACTCCTTAGGTTAACTTTGTTCCAGTTTTTCCGTGTGTAAAATGAGGGCAACCATCATACCTAAGTTATGGGGTTATTGTGAGTGTGGCAGATTGGTTTTTGTCTGTTTATTTACAATTTTTGTTGCCTTTCCTGTGAGAAGATTATACATTCCCCCTCCCCCATTAACAAGTGACTGGTAGCACATTCCTGGGTCATGACAGTCAGACTTGGTCCTCTGACTTGCTTCAACCAGTGGAATATGAGCAAGAATAACAAATGGCACTTCTGAGAAGAAGCTTTAAGGATGAGTGAATAGTTCAGTTATTGTTTCTTATACCTCTGCCCCCAAACCTGGATCCTCAAATAAATAAAACATTTTGGACAGTGTCACAGATTATATACTGACCTTCAGTTGACACTGAACAGGAAAAAAAATCTTTGTTGTGTTAAGTCACTAGAACTTAGAAATTGGAACTACAGAATTATCTGGCAAAAGCTAACCATACATTAATTGGTACGTAATTGCTATTGTGGCTTGGAGGTGATTAAGGTAAAAAAGATGAAAAGCAGACAATATTTTTGAGACCATTGTATTGCCAAAGAATTGCTTGCCGGAACCCCTTTCTGAATGGGAGGGTTCATGCCTCACTGTTGTAGCTAGAGTTTGTGCATGGAAGACAACTTTTCTTTTTGGTTCACAGGACTCTGAATGAAGAGGAGCACCACTGGATGTAGAGATAGGAGAGAAATATCAGAAAGCAGAGAAGCAATGATTCTGAAGAGGAAGGACTGAGGATATATTAATGTTTTCAAATAGTTTCTGCTCTTCTTCCAGGAGAATGATACATCCTAAATTGTCGACATTTGATTTACTGTGCCATCTATGGGAAGAACTCATTTACCCATTCTACTGATTGTTAGGTGTGGCCAAGGAACTTGCTTTGTTCAATGCATCAGAGCCAAGAGGAAGCTTTAGGAGACATTTCATGATTTGGCTATTTCTCTCTTTTCCTCTGCCTTGAGACCAAAATAAGGACTACTACCTCAGTTGGATCCCTAAATAAAAAACATACAGCCAACACATAATGGCGCAAGATGATTGTAAGCTACTGAGATTTGGAGCTGTTTGTTACCACAGCAGAACCCAGCAAAGACCGGCTAATACAGAAATAAATTAGTTAGGGGAGAGCTTGAGATAGTTCTTGGCAAATAGCAAGCACTAAGTAAGTGTTTGCTATCATCATACCTCCTTAAAACCTCAGTACTATTCCAATAAATGTCTTTTTTAAGCTCATTTTGTTCTTTGAAAATCATCACTCTCTATATATGATGAAAACATTCTGTTAAAAAATACAACCAATTAGCTGGTAACTGTTTATAAGTTACTGTGTGATTCAAATACCATAAACGATTGACAGTGTAATTACAAGCATGTCATCCTACTAGCTAACACAATGTGTGACCTTTCAAACCAGGGCTATTGTTTTTATTGGATAATTTCTAATAAGCAGGTAGTTGCCTGAAATGGCATTTCCTAATTTAGTAAGCAATGACATAAAATCCTCACAAACTGTGGAGCCATGTCTTTGCTGCTTTGTTCTTTCTAATTTTAAAAAGGATGTGATGAAACATCAATGGAGAACATTATAGTATATGGGCAAGCTGACAAAAAGCTCAATTGGAAGTCATGGAAACTTCATTAAAACCACCTGTTTGACCACCACTGTAGAAAAAGTAATTCTTTTTATTTATAAAGATCTGTTACATTTCCCCAACAAAACAATATTTTGTTTTTTGGGGGAAGTAAAATGTTTAAATCTTATTAGTAAAATGTTTAAATCTTTGAATTTCAAGATTAAGTTTAGACAGACAAGTTGGATTCTTCTTATGCCTGTAATTTGTCAAGTCATACTTATAGTGTTTTATACAGACTAAAATTTACCACTGGTAATTCTCAAAATATAAAATCTCATATTTGAGTTAAATTCTCTTTCCTTTAGATAGAAATTAAATACTGTTTTATTGAATATGCCAATTAACTGAATTTCATGTTATCTACATATTATCATTTTAAAAAAATGCAGTCTGTCTTAATCCTGACACTACCTATTTTATTCTTTATGAAGTCTCTGTTTCTTTTCTTGACACAAGGGTATCATCACTATTAACTACTATAATATGATTATATACACCAAAGATGTGTAGAAATTTGGTATGAATCTATAACACAAAAATCCTATCCCATCTGAAAAATATTGCTTTTTAAGAAAACAAACCAGTGCCATCACCAATCTCTCTTTGAGTTTCTTAAACAGCTAAGCTGGTGTTGGGAGTGAAAAAGCTAGGTGTTGGAGATGAAAAAAATAGAAGACATAATCTTTGCTTTTAATAAGTGTATTATCTAGTACAGGTGATAGATTGAAGAACTCACAGGGCCACACAATTTCATTCCCTTCTACTCAGTCCACAGGAGTAGCCAGCTTTCTTGACAGTGTTGACCTACTCCGCAGTTCCCACTCACTTCTAACCTATGGTAGAATGGCTTTTACCTCCATTACTCCTTTGAAGCTGTTCTCACCAGTTAGACCACCTTGTTGCTAAATCCAGTAGATGCTTTCCATTTCTTACCCATACAGGTGTGGCTACTATTAACCACTTGCTCTCCTTGGAATCCTCTGGAATTCTAGGCCTCAACGGTACCATGTTCATCTTTCTTTCTCTCAGTGGTGATTGTGTCCTCATCCTCTGAGCTTCATTCCCTGACATTCATTAATTTTTGTGATACCTAAGCTAATTTATGTCTTCTTATTTCTTATTCTCTTACACATTCTTTTTTTTGGCTTTTATTTATTTATTTTTAATTTTTTATTGACATATAATGTATTACTAGCCCCAGGGGTACAGGTCTGTGAATCGCCAGGTTTACACACTTTACAGCACTCACCATAGCACATACCTTCCCCAGTGTCCATAACCCAACCACCCTCTCCCAACCCCATTCCCCCTGGTAACCCTCAGTTTGTTTTGTGAGATTAAGAGTCACTTCTGGTTTGTCTCCCTCCCGATCCCATCTTGTGATTTACATTTCCACTTCTATACTAATGAATCCCAAATAAACATTTCCAATCTAAACCTCTTTCTGAATTACAGACACAGACCTCTACCTGGTTTGTCCCACAGACACCTCAAACTAAGCATCTCAGAATAAAGTCTAAACCCTTTAAAATGGCCTATTCTTGCTTCTAATTTTAATTCCCTAATACATCATGCTTTCTCTCATCTGTGGGTTTTTGCTAATGCCAGTACTCCAACCCTTCCTGACCCATTTTATCTGACCTAATCTGCCCATCAAATTTCAATTCCTCCACAAGCCTTAGCTTGGATTCGAAAGCATGAATTTGGGACCCTCATAGGTACTCCCATCACATGTATCATAATGCCCCGAACCCTTCATTAGACTGTGGCCTTGTGAGAGTATGTCCATATTGCTCTTCATTGTCTCCAGCACCTGGCACAGTGGCTGCTACGTGGGAGCTGTTCTGCCATATGGCTATGGGCTAAGCCTCCAAAAGCAAAGGGCCTGGCTTCAAGTCCTGATTCTGCCATGTATATTACCTATGTAACTTTATTTTTTTTTAAATTCTATTTATTTATTTGGGAGAGAAAGAGCATGAGCAGAGGTACAGGGAGGGACAGAGGGAGAGGGAGAAGCTGACTTCACACTGAGCAAGGAGCCCAATGCACGGCTTAATACCAGGACCCTGGGATCATGACCTGAGCTGAAGGCAGAGGCCTGACTGAGCCACCCAGGTGCCCCTTACCTATGTAACTCTAGACAAGCTATTAAATGTCTTCATGCCCAGAACATGGGTATAATACTTTGTTTCCTGGAATTATTGTGAGAATTAAATTAGTTTACGAACCTTTGCAAAGTATACCAAATAAGTGCCTAACACATAAGAAGTGCTAAATAAATATTAGTTACTATTTTCAGTTGAAAATTGTTTGTATTGTGTTCTTGCTGTCCCTATAAATCAACAAATTCACCATAAATAACTTTAATCTAATGCTGAGCATTGGCCTAGGAAGACCCTGCAGTCCAACCAGAACATATCATTAACTATAGTAGCCACTTTGCAATGAACTCTGGGTAGGGAGGAGTGAATCTTACAGCCCCTTTCATGTTGTCTCGACCTAGACTCTTCTATTTCCTGCAAGGAAAGACCTGACTGGTTAGAGCCCACACCTGACTAGACTACATTTGCTCTAATAGGGCTCTCAACCATTCCAGAAGACTAGCTGGCGAAATATGATGGGCTTTGGATTTGCAACATCTACCCTTTTAAACTGCCTTCCTCCAGCTGAAGAGTCAGAGGGGAAAAAAGAGATCTCACTTAGACTTTGACTATAAGCCATGCACTCCAACATAGCCTTGGACTAGAATTTTCCTTTTGGGAATCAGGTGCCTGCACAGCAATTATAGTTCTCTGATTCATATTCTGCATCTCTTTATACATTTATTATACGAAGTGACTTGGGAACCTGACAGGGCAAGATTCTAGCATTCCCATGGCCTTGACTGAGCACCATCATAAAAATAGAAATCTGACAGTTCTAACCCTAACACACGCCAGTGTCCACCAGGGACACCAGACGGGATGGTTGATTACCTGGAGCTGGGTCCCGTCCTAGATATAGAGAATACAAAGGTGAGTAAGTCAGCCCTCCATTCAAAGTGTGTGGGCTGTGCTCACTTCGGCAGCACATATACTAAAATTGGAACGATACAGAGAAGATTAGCATGGCCCCTGTGCAAGGATGACACGCAAAGTGTGTGGGCAATCTGTTAAGGGGGTGGGGGTGGATATGTGTTATACACTATAGCAAGTGTCTTAATAGGGATGTATGCATACACAGGTAGGTTTGAGGGAGTTGGTCAGCTCCCTTCTTGAGAAAGTCAGGAACAGTTTCAAAGGAGAAGGCGTTCAGAAGTTTTTGACATTTAGAAAAGGAGGCAAATGCTCTCAAAGGAAGCAGTGCAAAGCCACAGAAAGGTGACGCAGCAGGATGGATTTGAAGAAATAGACGTAATTCCATCTGTCCTTGGGGTAGAAGCAGTGAGGGGATTGGTTATCAGTGACACTGGAGAAGTAGGCAAGAGCCATGTAGATCACGGAGGATTGCATCCGCTTGGACTCGATGCCATAATGGATGAAGATGCCAGCAGAGAGTTTAAAGTAGCTGTTTTCGTTTTAGTACAGTCCTTCGGAGGCAACGTGGTCTGAGGACGGAAGTGCACTCTTCCCAGCATGAGATCTGTTTCCAGAGTATGAGTTGAACATTGAAAGTATAGGGCTGAAATTTCTTTAGAGGGAAGATAAAGGTATTAATTCATGTTGCCATTACCATGAGCAATAACTTAAAGACCGAGTACTCTAAACACAATTCTAATTTGATTGCCCCCTAAAAATGAAACGAACCTAACTAGCAAAACAGAGACAATTTCAAACCGTTAAAATTAGAAATGAGCTCATGTTTAAGTTCAACTTTATAGTCCTTTTTATGTGGGTTTCAGAAAATCTAGTAGATTCAATAAAATAAAATATCCCAGACACCTGGTATAATTAAAGCAAGTGAACCAAGTGGTAAAAATATCTCTGATTGAGGCTATGTTTGATGTCTAGCCGGAGAGACTACAGATTCTGTGACTCTGGAGTCTGAAATAAATATATTGGCTGGAGTGTGGAAAGAACATAAATACATTAATTATTTCTTATGGGTCAGAAAGTCACTACCCTGTTTTATAAGGACTAAGAAGGCCAGCAGTTTTTTCACTGGCTCCTTAAATAGTTCAACCCTATGAATCCTCCTACATTTATCCCGTGAAATACCCAGAGGAAAACTAGTTCGTTTGAGGAGAGCCCCCCAATGCTCTCCCATTTCCTTTTCATTCTCTAGGATAAACTCATCTACCATATAAATTGACTTTTGCTTGTTGGCCATGTCTAAGAGAGGTTTCTTGCTGTTTTCCATACTAGTTCCTTGTAAATGATTCTTAATTGCAAAAATCTTCATTCCCTGTCACTTAAAATGTCACCTGTCACTTACATACCACAAGGGTGTTAGATTCCAGTAAGGGATACAGTTAGTAGATAAAACTTTTTTTTTTTTTTAAGATTTTATTTATTTATTTGGCAGAGAGAGATCACAAGTAGATAGAGAGGCAGGCAGAGAGAGAGGAGGAAGCACGCTCCCTGCTGAGCAGAGAGCCTGATGCGGAACTCGATCCCAGGACCCTGAGATCATGACCTGAGCCGAAAGCAGAGGCTTTAACCCACTGAGCCACCCAGGCGCCCGATAAAACTTTTTTGAGACAGTATTTTTATTTTTTAAAAATATTTTTATTTTTTTATTTTTTATAAACATATAATGTATTTTTTTATTTCATTTCTTTTCAGCGTAACAGAATTCATAGTTTTTGCACCACACCCAGTGCTCCATGCAATGTGTGCCCTCCATAATACCCACCACCTGGCTCCCCCAACCTCCCACCCCCCACCCCTTCAAAACCCTCAGGTTGTTTTTCAGAGTCCATAGTCTCTCATGTATTTTTATCCCCAGGGGTACATGTCTGTGAATCGCCAGGTTTACACACTTCACAGCACTAACCATAGCACATACCCTCCCCAATGTCCATTACCCCACCTACCTCTTCTGACCCCCCTCCCCACAGCAACCCTCAGGAGACAGTATTTTAAACTTAAAAGATTGAACTTAAAAGATTAAGTTCATTAAGAACTAATATTTCCTTCCCAGTGCAGGAGGATGGGTGACAAGAACTGCAGAACAGCCGTTACTGTAAGGTGTTTATAACTTACAACTTTTACCCACTGTGATTCTGCCTCAAATACGCAGTTTCCATAGCAACTACTGTATCATCTGATCCTACAGATATTTTTAAGATGCAGATAAATTTTTTAAGAAAATGGATCAGGATCTCAAGGTAAATTTATTCCCTAAATCCACTTTGTTCCCAGTGACATCAGCGAGAGTCTATTTTTGACAGAAAAAGTGCTAAAGCTGGTATGTCTGTGTATATTCTATTTACTGACTTTACAGGTCATTGAGATTAATGTTCAAGTTTAAGTAAGCATTTTTACTTTTTCATATTTAATAGCTTAATTGAGATATAATTAAAATAGAGCAAACCACAAATAGTTAAAGAACAAAGTCTGTTAAGTCTTATAGATGAAAACATTGTGGAACCATCACATCTAGGTAGTGAACATATCCAACACCCTAAAAGTTTCCTAGTGTCCTCTGTGATCCCTCACTCTCCTCTGCCACTCCCTCACCATCCCAGGAAACCACTGGTCTGCTTTATTGCCAATTAGTTTAAGTTTTCTAGAAATTTTAGTAAAGGAAATCATTTAATATGTACTATATTGTCTTTAATGCTCCGCATAATTATTTTTAGATTCATCCATGTTTTAGTTTGCATAAATAGTTCATTTGTTCCCTTTTATTGCTGAATAGTATTCCGTTGCATGTATAGACTATGATTTCTTTATCCATTCACCAGCATTGTTTCTAGTTTGGACTATTACTTTTTGGAAAAGTGGTCATGAACATTCATGGTTAACTTTTACATGAGCATATACTTCCATTCCTTTTGGAATGAAATGTCTGAACCATAAAATATGCCATGTTAATTTTTAAGAAACTGTTGATTTTTTTTCTAAAGAATTTGTTCCATTTTACATTTTCACCAGTAGTGATGAGAATTCCAATTGTTATTATTGCTAATGCTCAGTATAAGCAACTCTTTTTCATTCTGCAATTATTCCATTCAAATAGGCTGTGCTGGCATATGATTTTCATATTAATTTGCACTTCCCTAATGACAAGTGATGTTGAATATATTGCCATGTGTTTATTTGCCATAAAAATATCTTCTTTGATAAATTATCTGTTTAAATATTTTGCCCATTTTTTAAAAACTGGGTTATATTTTCTTATTATTGAATTTTGAAAATTCTTTACATAGAATAGATACAAGTCCTTTGTTATATGTAAGATTTGTAAATATTTTGTTCCAGTCTGTTGCTTGTTCTTTCATTCTGTTAATGGCTTCTTTCAAAAATATTTATTGTTTATTTTTTTGAAAGCATAAATTTTTAATTTTGATGAAATTCAAACAATCGCTTCTTCTTATATAGATCGTCCTTTTGCTGTTGTGTCCAAGAAATCTTTGCCAAACTCTTTGCTAAAACTTTGCCAAAAGTTAAAAAATCTTCTATATTTCTTCTGGTTTAATAGTGTTAGGACTTATATTTAGATCTGTGATAAAGTTTGAGCTAATTTTTCTGCTTAGTGCTATAATTTATTCTCCAAATTCTGCATTAGTAGAATTTCACAAATTTTTTATGCTGTATTTTCATTCAGTTCAAAACATTTCCAAATTCCCCTTTTGATTTCTTCTTTGTATCTAGAAGCTCTGACATTAAGTAAACATTGAGAATTGTTTTCTGGATGAATTGTCTTTTTTTTTTTTTTTTCATTATGAGATGATCTTCTTTATCCCTGATAATGTTCTTTACTCTGGAATCTTATCTGATATTAATACAGCCACTACAGGTCTCTTTTGATTAGTGTTAATATGGTATACCTTTCTCAACACTTACTTTTTTTTTATTATTATGTTATGTTAGTAACCATACAGTGATGAATGGTATTCATTATTTGCATATACACCCAGTGTTCATTGCAATACATGCCCTCCTTAATACCCATCACCACGCTAACCCATCTCCCGACCCTGTGGAACCCTCAGTTTGTTTCCTGGAGTCCATAGTCTCTCATGGTTCATCTCTCCCTCTGATTTCCACCCCTCTTCATTCTCCCTTCCTTCTCCTAATGTCCTCCATGCTATTCCTTAGTTCCACAAATAAGTGAAATCCTGTGATAATTGTCTTTCTCTATTTGACTTATCTCACTTAGCATATTCCCCTCCAGTTCCATCCATGTCAATGCAAATGGTGGGTCAACCCTTACTTTTTAATATGGTTTTGTCTTTATATTTAAAATAAGCTTCTTGGGGCACCTGGGTGGCTCAGTGGGTTAAGCCTCTGCCTCCGGCTCAGGTCATGGTCTTGGGGTCCTGGGACCGAGCCCCACATCAGGCTCTCTGCTCAGGGGGCAGACCGCTTCCCCTCTCTCTCTGCCTGCCTCTCTGCTTACTTGTGATCTCTCTTTTTGTCAAATAAATAAACAAAATCTTTTAAAAAAGTAAACAAAAATAAAGTAAGCTTCTTGTAGAAAAGTGAGTATCATACAGGTAAGGTCTTGCTTTTAGATCCACTCTAACGGTCTCTGTCTTTCAATTGGAGTAGGTTTTGTTTTATTATGTTAGCCACTCTACAGTACATCATTAGTTTTTCTTACTTTTCTGTGGCTGCATCATAATTTATTACCAGAAATTTGGCAGGTTTAAACAACACCCATTTATTATCTCCCAGGTCTGTAGCTTAGAAGTCCAGGTGGACTCAGGTAGGTTCTCTGCTTAGGCTCATGAGGCCAAAACCCAGGGGTTGGCCATGTTGAGTTTTTATCTAGAGGCTCTATCAAATAATTTGCTTTCAGCTCATTTAAGTTGTCAGAATTCAATTGATTGTGATTGTAGAACTAAGATTCCATTTCCTGCTGGCTATCAGCCAAGGGATCCTTTCAGCTACCAGAGGCTGCCCAGGGTCCTTATCATATGACACCCCCAAACTTCAAGTCTCCAATGGTACACTGAATTTTTGTATTGCTTTGAATCTCTCTCTGAATTCTAGTGCTCCCAACAGAAAAATCTGTCTGCTTTTATTTTGTTGTTGTTTTGTTTTGTTTTGTTTTGTTTTAATTTTTATTTTTTCAGTGTTCCAAGATTCATTCATTGTTTGTGTACCACACCCAGTGCTCCAGGCTTTTAAAGAGTTCAGTGATTAGATTGGACCTACCTACATAATTTCCTTTGCCCTATAATTTAATCCAACCACCAGCTTGATATGTCACCATATTCACAGTCTCCATTATTAGGGAAGGAAATCCTCTGGGGACCTTTTAGGATTTTGCTTACCACAAACATTAATATCTTCGCTGACATAGTCAGGTTTAATTCTATGATTTTGCAATTTGTTTTCTTCTTGTTCCACTTCTTTTTTTCCTTTTTTTCTTTTCTTTTTTCTGGACTAAGTTTATTATTATTCCCTTTTATCTCTTTTATTAGATCTTCAGCTATAATTCTTGTCCTATTAGTTTAATTTTTGCTTTAGGGTTCATCATAGAAATTTTTGATTTATCAGAGGCTGCCTTCAAGTGATATTATACCACTTCATAGAATGGTATAATAATATGATAATAATACACTTTCATTTCTTCTCTCCTAGTCATGTATTATTGTTGCATCCATTGTACCTGTATATTTTACATAAACTCGCACTACAGGTCTGCTATTTTGTTTAAATAGTTAACGATCATTTAATGGTTTTTAAATAATAATAAAATAACTTGCATATTGATCCACAGGGTTAGCATTTCCAGGAATTTTCATATTCCATTGCCTAGATTCATATTTTCATGTGGCATTATTTTCCTTCTAAGAGATTACCTTTACCATTTCTTACAGTGTGGGTCTGATGGGCAATGAATTCTTACGCATTTTATAGGTCTGAAAAACTTAATTATCACTTTCATATTTGACATACATTTTCAGTGGGTGTAGATTTCCAGGGTTTTTCTTTCTTCCCCTCCTTCCAACACTCTAACGACACTGCCCCGCTCTCTTTTGTTTACTTTGTTCTGAACAAAAAATCAGTTAACACTCTTATCTCTTTCTCCTCTGTATGTAATGTGTCTTTTTTCTCCAGCTACTTTTAAGATTTTATTTTCATCCCTTGTTTCGAGTAACTTGACTCTGATGTATTTTTCTGTAGTTTTCTTCATGTTTCTTATGCTTGGGGTTCACTGAGCTCCTTAAAACTCTGTGTTTAGTAACATTGTGTGTTTACTATACTTCAGTTTAAAAAAATGTTAAAACCCTGTGTGTTGGGGCACCTGGGGGGCTCAGTGGGTTAAAGCCGCTGCTTTTGGCTCAGGTCATGATCCCAGAGTCCTGGGATCGAGCCTCACATCGTGCTCTCTGCTCCGCGGAGAGCCTGCTTCCTCCTCTCTCTCCCTGCCTGCCTCTCTTACCTACTTGTGATCTCTCTCTGTCAAATAAATAAATAAAATCTTTAAAAAAAAAAAACACCTGTGTGTTTATAATTTCCATCAAACTTGGAAATTCTTTAGCTATCATTTCTTTGAACGTATTTCCCCCTACACGTTCCTTCATGGTGTCTAATCACATGTGTTTTAGGCTGTGTGTTTGGCCCAGAACTCTCATGTCTCTTCCTTGAATGTGTTTAATTTGGAAAGCTTCAGTTACTATGTCTTCAAGTTTACTAATATTTTCTTCTACAACGCCTAATCTACCATTAATTTCACCCAGTTAATTTTTATCAGACACTGAAGTTTGATTTTGTGATTTTTTTTATGATTCATACCAATACATAGATTCATCCATGTGTTTACTTAACCTGTTAAATCTTTCCAATAGTTTCCTGAACATGTAGAATACAGTCATAGTAACTGTTTCAAGGTTCTTATTTGCTAATTCTAACATCTGTGTTAGTTCTGGGTTGATTTCAATTGATTGATTTTTCTCCTCATTATGGGTTGTATTTTCTTGCTTCTTTGCATGCCTGTAATTTTTTATTGGATGCCAGACGTCGTGAATTTTGCCTTGTTGAGAGCTGAGTATTTTTGCATTTCTATAAATACCTTGAGTTTTATTTCTGGTATGCAGTTAAGTTACTTGGAAACATTTTCATCCTTGCTTTGAAGATTTCTTAGGTGGGATCAGAGCGGTGTTTAGTCTAGGGCTCATTATTTCCCATTGCTGAAGCATGACCCTTCTGAGTACTCTATACAGTGTCCTGTAAATTATCCATTTTTCCAGTCTGGCTAGTGGCAGCAGTCATCCTTCCCGGCCCTGTGTGGGCTTTCCCTACTTTTCTTTCTAACCATTTCATTGGGTTGCTCTCCCAGTCCTGGTTAGTTTCTTCACATGCATGTGCTGATCAGTACTCAGCTGAATACTAAAGGAGAACCCAATGAAGATTTCAAGAATACTCTTGCTGTGTAGCTCTCCCCTCTTGGTTCTCAGCGCTATAGCCACCTTGGTCTCATTAAAGTGTCAGTTTCATCTCCTCAACTAAGGGATTCTATCAGGTTCAGTCTCAGCTCCCTCTCCCTGTGCCAGAGCTGGGAAACACTCTTATGACCATAAGCTGGGCCATCACAGAGTCACCTGGTTTGTTTCCTACCTCTCAGGATTCACTATCCTGAATGTTAGAAGCCTAACATCCAATATCTTGAAAAACATTTTTTTTTCCCAAAAAATTGTTACAAGTGGGAGAGGAAACCCAGCCCCTTACTTCATCTTGTTTCAGAGTAGTTATTTAGACATACATTTAAAAGTTCTAATAACATTAACTCTTCAAAGTATGAAAAGCATATGTGATTCTAGAGATATAGTTCAGCTGAAGTAACTAAGGAATACTGATATCATAGAAATCACCTTAGCTATGATGATAAGAATGTGAGCTTGTTCAACTCAAGTGTAACAACATTTACACACTGTCTAATCTAGAGAGATGATTATCACTCAGAACTGAGATTGTGCTGAATTTGATATTTACCACAGATGCAAAAATTCATCAATACAAAATTCTGCTTTTCACATTTTCAAGGGAAGCTAGATCTTGCCAAATTACCTGAAAATTGAATCCATCCGGATAGAAAAACTTTCCCGTAGTCGCCACAAAGATCCGAGCGCATAAGCCTATTATACTCAGTCACTGATGTTCACCATAATAGGAATGAAATTCCACAGATCTATCCAATTGATAAGTAAAGAAATTATAAAAACAAAACTTGTCATTTTTCAATACTGGGGAATATAGCACTGTTTGTGCATACTTTATATTGGTTTATGGACATTTGGATTTTTTCCAGAGGTTGGTTATTATAAAAAATGGTGCAATGAACACTTCTGTCTATCTTCCCTGGTACATATACATGGACACATATCCCTCTAGGGTACATATTTAGGAGTAGAATTCCTGAGTCATGTGGCAAGTATATCTTAGATTAACTAGATTATGCCAAACATGCTTTACCAATTTATACTTCATCAGCACTGAATAAGGATCACTTTCAGTTCACATCGATACCTACATTTAGTGTTTTTCTATTCTGATTTTTTTTTCTTTTTAAGAAGCCAGAGAACAATAATAAAGGTTATGTTCATTCTTTCTTCCATACATGTTCTCATTAGATCTAGTTTTTTCTTACTTTGGGTGATTCAAATATGAAGGCAATATTATCCTCATTTTTGCTAAAGGTATTACAGACTAAGGGATGTAGAATTAGTGTAAAATATAAAATTTTCAATTTTGTCCTAAAATGGAGGTTCAAACTAAGATCACTCTATCTGTAATTATACCATAAATGACAAATAATTATCAAAAACATTCAGTTGGCTAATGAGGAATTTTTAGCTCAAGGTTGACAGTTTATGATTAGGTAAAATATATGTATTTGGAGTGTGTGTGTGTGTGTGTGTGTCTATAGCTATAAGGAGATAGAGAAAGAGAGACATTTTTTAATGACAGATAAGGAAGCCAGTAAGTCCAACTTCTTGAAAGTTCCCTTCAGAGAATCAAGTCTAAAATTTATGAGAGGGATCAGAAAACTTTTATGATAAAAGGCCAGACAGTGAATAGTCTAGGTTTTGTGGACCATAAATTTTCTGTTGCAACTACTCAACTCTGCCCTTGTAATATAAAAGTAGCACAGACAATATGTAAACAAATGAATGCAACTGTGTTTCAAACAAACTTTATTTTCAAGAACAAGCTATAAACCTGATTTTGTCCAAAGGCCATAGTTGGTAAATCTCTGATCTAAGGGATGAACACTTGGAATCAAATGATCTATAGAGACCCTGTTAGTCTAAGTTAGTATCAGTTATTTTACAGGTTAGCATAAATGAAGACTAAAAAAATAGGTTATAATAGAGAGGATAGAGAGGAAGGAGAAAACACAACAAAGATTCCTGAGGGCACGGGAAAATACTGCCTCCATCAAGGCTTTACCTGGGCCATGACTAGGACCTAGGATTCAGTGGAATTTTGCATTTCCAAAGGCAATTATTATGTCATATGACATACGATACATGTGACAGCAACATGCATTTAGTGCATGAAAGCACTCTCTGGAACCAAGAGTAACTTTACCTCTTAAAAGACCAACACATTTCATTTTACTAATGAAAGAAGATAGTGATAAGTTTAATGAGCACCACAGGTCAAAGTGTTCACTAAAATTTTATTCCCAAGGAAATCAATATGTAGGGCTGTTTTCTGTTTTGTTTTGCATTTACCAGCTAAGAATTTCTTAGCCCTTTCATCTTGGAAAATATAAAATATTGTGCCAGAGTATTATATATGAATGCTGTTTAAAGTTAGTACTTCAGAAAAGAAAATTATCTTTTAGTTTACTGAAACCTACTCAATCAAATATACCATTAGTGTCCCAGTGAAAGAGACTATAGAATCTTTTTTTGTCTATAATATTCCTAATCAATAATTAGCACAATAGAAAATCTATTTCATAATATTTAAAATAATTAGAGCTAAAGCTAATTAAAAACCTATTATGCATCTGTAAAGAATTAGTTATAACAACCCTACCAGGTAGAAAATATAATTACCACCCTATTTTACAGATTAAAAAAAAACTAACAAAACATAGAGAAGTTGAATAACTTCCCCAGAGGCACACAGCTACCAAGTATTGGGGCTATAATTCAAACAAAAGCAATCTTCTCTCAGACTCTCTGTTTAAACAGTATGCTGCTCTACCTCTTACTCAGGATTATACAATTTATACCTTTTTTTTCTCAAATAGTATATATTCAGGACCAGCCTGTACGTAGTATTTAAAAGTGATCATTGCCTAAATTTACCTTTTTGTTTAGGTTTGAAATTTCACATGATTTTTTTTTTTTAGTAGTTGACACACAATGTTACATTAGTTTCAGGTGCACAACACAGTGATTCAACAAGTTTATACATTATGCTATGTTCACCACAAGTGTTAGCTATCGTGTGTCACTATACAAGGCTATTACAATACCACTGACTATATTCCCTACGCTGTACCTTTTATTCCTATGACTTACTCATTCCATACCTAGAAACTTTTACCTTTTAAGAGGCCAACACCTAATAGAGATTTGATGGTTTAAAGTAATCAAAAAGGACATTTCCTTCTGTGTTTGTTACTAATAGTATGTTACCAAAGAAAAGACACTCTCCTCTTATCTAGAATAACTTTGTTATGGACTAAGTGTTTCTGTGCCCCCCAAATTCACACGTTGAAATCCTAACCCTCATTGTAATGGAATTAAGAGATGGGGCTTTGGGAAGTGACTGGGCCATGGAAAAGAATAGGATTTAAGAATAGGATTCCTGCCCTTATAAAGAGAGCACTTTTTTTTTTCTTTTCAGTGTTCCAGAATTCATTATTTATGCACCACACCCAGTGCTCCCTGCAACGGATGCCCTCCGTAATACCCAACCCCCCACCTCTCTCCCATCCAAAATCCTCAGTTTACCTCACCTGGCATGTGAGGACACAAGAAGACAACTGTCTATGAACCAGGAAGTGGGTTCTCCCCAGACACTGAATCCACAGGTACCATGATTTTAGACTTCGTAGCCTTCAGAACCGTGAGAAATAAATGTTTAAGTCACACAGTCTACAGTATTTTTGTTTCAGGAGCAGGCAGACTAAGCCAAACTTACTTGTAGATTTTTCCAAACTCTGTTCCAAACTTTGTCCTCATTCTCCTGGCAAATTGGTCATGCTTTCTAAGTACCTTGTTCCTACTGCTAATATGGTACCGATCATGTTTGGTGGCAATAATTTGCTTTTATATTTGTCTTTTTCCCTGGACTGTGGACTCCTCAGGAACAGAAAGTATGTCCCGCTTCTCTTCACGTCTCCAGAATCTTCACAGGGTCTGCTATGGAAGGCACTGAAATGTTTGATGAATGGTTGAATGAACACATGAATCAATGCATTCCAAGTGACGCTTCCATGATTATAACTCCCCCAAAGAAGAGATGAGCCAATATCCAGCAACTCTAAAAACAAAACAAAATCTTTTGAAAAGACTCTTAATTGAACACATCTGTTTCACTATTCCAGGAGTGTACACGTAAGCATGATTGGAGAAGTTTGCTGTCCAATAAAGATCAGGCTCTGCAACTTAGAAGTCATGCTAATAAATGCTAGCTGTCCCTGCGCGCATACACTATTGTTTTGTCTTTTCAGAGAATCTTCCACGGGGACACAGCTATAGTCCATTTATCTCCTCTCAAGTTTTTGTAATATTGTTAGAGAATCTGTTATAAGAAATTGCAGAGAACACTTAGGGGAATTGCTAAATAATTCCGCAGTATTTCTGCTTAAACATCTTAAGGGCTAGGCTACAGAGGACCACTGCTTTTTCGTTTGTTTGGGTTTTTTGTTTTTGTTTTTGTTTTTCTGCTGTTGTTTTGCATGAAACAATATGAATATCACCACTGTTGTTCTTCCAAATGAAGTGTCGAAAGAAATTGGATTTTCAAAGCTTTCATCTTGCTGGATTAAATTGTAATAAGTTTAAAATTTAAAAAGTGGTATTTCAACTTAACATGGGATAGGCTTTTTAAAACACTACAGTAGAGGGGAAAATTGCAAAGTAATTATTTATTCTTCTGCTTTGTCTTTCATGACATGAAATCCTTTGCTGAATTATTCTACTTAGAAGGTTCAGGGTTGCTTTTTATGTGATGGCATGTATATTTCTTTGGTTTGTTTTTGTTACAATGTAGGATTATTGCTTTTCAAAGGGTGGTGTCACAAGAGGATGCCATAAAAATCCAACGATGCTGCCAGTAATTAGGCAGCTGGGTGGCCTAAAAATCCTCTCCATTACACTGCTGTTTCCCTGCCAGTTCTCCTTGTTCTCTCTTCTGGAGAAAAGGAGGGAAAAAACCAACAAAACAAAACAAAAAACAACTTTGTTTTTCTCTACGTGGTTCTTATAGGCAGAATGAATAAGCCTTTTCTTCACTTGCCAGACTCTTCTACATCAGCTTCCATATTTATGATTTGTGATCCTTGTTTTGATTTACAACCAGTTGTCAAAAACATGTTTAATGAATGATCAGGGCTATAATGTTTAATGTGTTAAGGGAATTCTCACAAATACATGGGCTTCCCACCTGTACATATGTTGTCCACATGGATTAGTACTGTGTCCATTTTTTAAACCAAAACAGTTTTCAAGTATGTATCGCTGATAACCAAGATAATACATACATACCTAGTACTGGTAATAGATGAGTGTCAGCCCAAGGGACACACAGAACTCTGTCTCTCAGTCTCTGGGGTCTCAATCTCAGTCTCTAAGGTCTCTCCTTTTATTCCAATATGTGGTCATAAGAAATGAACATAAATGTGTGTGTGTATGTTTTGATTTGTCTTATTAGGGTCTGTGAGGTCATCTGTATGCCATGTGTGATGGTGCTTAGTAGGCATTCCATAACAGTTTCCTGAACTGAATTATGAGCTTCCGGATTTCCTTTTCAAACCTTTTTGAGGCTGCCTACAGTGGGCTGAATAGCGGCCCTCAAAAAGATATATCAATGTCCTAATCCTTAGAACCTGTGAATATGAACCTTATGGTAAGAGAGAATATTACCATATATGGTAAAAGAAGTGATTGAGTGAAAGATCTTGGTGGAAGAGTTTATCTTGGATTACACCATAGTTCCTAATGCAATCACCATATCCTGATAGAAGGGAGGTTCGAGGCATACACACAAAGGAGAAAGGAGAAGAATTGAACACAGAGGCAGAGTTTGGAGTGATAGAGCCACAAACTAAGGAATGCCAAGGAATGCCAGATAACCCTCAGAAACCAAAAGAAACAAGGAACCAGTTCTCCCCCAGAGTCTCTGATGTGGGGAGTGGGGGGATGCCACCCAGCCAACACCCTGAGTTCAGACTTCTAACCTCCGGAATTGTCAAAGAATACATTTCTGTTGTGTTAAACTGCCCAAATTGTGTTAATTTCTTCACAGCAGGACTAGAAAACTAATATACTAGCTAACATTGTGAGTCAGCAGGCAGGGGCTGGGGATGCAGGGGAAAAAAAGCCTTGACCTGTGAGGAAAGGCAGGAAAGCTCCAAAAGTAAGGTAGAAATTGCGGGAAAGCACTTTGACCCAGATGTTGCTCGGCATGTAGGAACACAGCAAACCAAGTGGGTTCTAGGCAAGCACTGATATTTGAGGTGACCCAAAATAGTGCTGTGGGACCTGCAGCAGTAATTCAGATAGAAGAAAAACAAAGGAAGTCAAGTGGGCATTAGCATGAGCTGTGATTGATCATAACTATTAATAGGAGAAAACATTCATTGAGAACTCGGTTTCCCAGGTTGTGAACTACCACCCCCCTATCGGGTAGGTTTCATTTTTTTTTTCCACTTTACACATGAGAAAATAAAATTCAACAGAGATTAAATAAATAAATTGTCTAAGATCACAAAGATAATAAGGGGCAAAAACAGGATTCCAAACTGAAGTTTGTGTGATTCCTAGGAATAGGCTTTCCACTCTTGTGCTGTAAGTTCCCACTCTGCTTTACTACCCTGGTCAGGAGAGTTATAACAGCAACAGGATCCAGGCCCAGTGAGCAGCACGTTGGCAGGAACTGGACAGTGCCAAGGCCCTGTTCCATTCTAGACATACCTCCAGACCAATGAAGGAGGGAGGGTAATGAAGCAGAAGAGAAATGAGTTTAGGGTTCAATGTAATATACATTCAGGTTCAGGTTTTTTTGACCATGGTTGGCTGTCTGATTTCTATCCAACTTCTTCATCTCTATAATGTAACAGTACCTACTTCACAGAATCAATTCATGATAGGATATATGTAAATAAAATGCCAAATTCAATACTTATGGAGAAAAATGGCTTCCTATTACATGACAAGATTTGAAGGAAATTGAACAAAATGACGGGCATAGTTACTGGCAACTATAAATTATAACACAGTCCTATGCTTCATTTTTTGAAGTAAACACTGAGTTAAACTAAAAGTATAGAAAATGAGAGGTGGTTTGTATATTAGTCCACACAGGCTGCTATAACAAAAATACCATAAGCTGGGTGGCTTACAAATAACAGAAATTTATTTCTCACAATTCCGGAAACTGCGAAGTCCAAGATCATGATTCTGGCTTATTCTGTCTGGTAAGAGCTTCCTGGTTCATAGCCAGTTTTCCTGGGTCCTCACACAATAGATGAGGAAGAGAGTTTGCTTGGGTCCCTTTTATAAGAGTACTAATCCCATTCTTCATCCTCAGGACCTAATCCCTCCCAAATTTCCTACCTTCTAGTACCATGATTTTTGGGGTTAGGCTTCAACATACAAACTTTGTGGGGACACAAACTTTCAAACCATAGCAGTTTGGTTTGATGAAATGGTCATGTGATTAAAAATCCAATTCCCTAAAATCCCTAGGTTTCCTGTCTACGCAATTAACTAAATGGTTTTGAGAATTACTTGGGTTTCATAAAAAAAAAAAAAGGCATGTTATTCATTACAAATATAGATAACTATAAAAAAATATAAAAAGGGCTGGCCCATATTTTGACATTCGACATATATTGGGCTACATGTGATATAATTCTGATTGGCCTTCCTCATCAAACCTTTTGGGATGGTTTAGACTCATCCAAATTTAGACTCATCCTCTTGGGGTGTATCAGTCTTCCAGGTAGAGCTTCTTACTCATGAACACACAGTATTCACATTTCAAAGGAATTATTTAATAATTTTTTAAAAAATATATTAAGTATAAAGCATTTTGTGTTTCTCAAATTTTTTTCAACTGAATATTGCAAACAGTTGATTTGAAATACAGTTTATTTGAGATTGAGGAAGGGATAGCTATGTGGTCTTTTTCTTATTTTCTAAAGTAAGAGAGTAAATGGAAGCAATAATAATGTTATCATAAAAATGAATAGATCCTTCGAATATAATTTTTTGATGATCACTCAAAAAACTAAACAAAAAGTTTATAAAATCCTCCATGTAGCTTTAAATGATCATTTAATGTAAAGAAAAAAAAAAAGACACCCTGAAAGTTTATGAGCTGTTCATGCTTCAGAAGTAAAGATAATGCCATCGACCCACCACCAGTAAGTCATGTTCTTTGGGTGATTTTTGTTTTAATATTGACATTGTTTTCTGACAAATGTGAATTCCCTCTCCTGCTTCCTTTACAACCAGCAGCACACATTTACAAATGGCTGACTTTGGTTCTTGAGGCCATCAGAAGCAGAGAGCTAGAAAAAAGCATACTTGCACTCACTCATGTGAGATCAAATCAATGACCTTCACCTCATTAGCACATTTTCCAACCAATGGATAAAGCTACAGTGAACTTCCTCTGGGAGGAGTTGTCAAAGCTGACTCTTACATGAAGGCCTCAAAAATCCTTTCTAAAGAACAAAATGAGAACAAATAATAATCCAGTCCTTATAATCTGACTTTTTTTTACAGTCACTGGTTGATCCAAGTTAGTGAAGGATGATGATAACCTTATCTTTTATATTTGAATGTCTCATGGATATCAGATTTTTAGGGGCATGAAAGGCTCAACTTTGTAGTGCTTTCTTGGGAAAAGGCAAAATACCATGTGACCAGGAGAGAAAGTGTAATAATAAGGATAAGAATTACTTATTTATATGCCAGATGATACAACTGTAATTACTGTAAGTGATTATAGGTTCTATCTTATAGTCTATACATGGTGAAAGTCATAGTTAGCCCATGCAAAGAATTTTGGAAATAACTCGTAAATAAAACTATACCTTGGCATCAAGTAGGTTCCACCCAAAGGTACATCATAAGCTTGATTGAATTAATATGACTTAGTAGGACCAGCCCTGAGAGCCTGAAAATATCCCCATTTGTTCTAAAAACACAAGACTCTGAAATGTAACAACAGCTTTTCCAAATTTATTGTCTATCTCTTTGTCTTTGTACCAGAAGCAAATAATTTTTTAAGTGCTAATTGGCGGTTCTGCAAAGATTCCACAGTGCCCCCACACTAATTGCATCACCTGCAGAATTCTCAGTTGGACTCCACTTCCAACCTGTACAGTCATCTGACAGGAAAATATATACTCAAAGTTCTCAACAAAGGGGAAATTACTTTACAGTCCGTTATAAACATGTGGAGATAGCTAAAAGTTATTTCATTTCATTCATTAAGGGATGGTCTAACTTGGCTAATCTACGCTGTGTTTAAATTATATAGCTGCTTTTTCTAATTTTTGGATAAGTGCTATATTTATGGCCCACATGCTGAATATTTGAAATAGTTTGAACCGATATATATGGCACGATGGTTTGTTTATAGTTGAGTTGATGAAATTGCCCACTCCACATTTTACATGATTCTTTCTCATAAATTATTTCGATCAATGTAAAAGTTGCTTAGGCTGAAGGAATTATGTGTTTGACAGCTGGTTGTTGGTTGTTGGCTCCAAGCAGTTGATCAAAAGGAATTTCAAATTGGGGTGGGGGTAGTCCTCTGTAAGATTGAGAAGCTGATGTGCTACAAAACCCATGGAGCACATGGGAAAGAAAAGTATAAAGCCATTATATATTTCTTTTTTGTGGTTCTAACAGTTACAACTGTGATCTACAAGAAGTTATTTTCTTTCATGCCTCAGATTTCTCATCTGTCAAATGGAGCTAACATTTGCATCAACCATGTGAAAATAGCCAGTTTTGTAGGTCAAACATTGTCAAAATCCAGCAATTCCATATTGCTTCTTCTAATAACATCCATACCCATGGGATTATTAGACAGATTCAATAAATTAATGTAGACAGAGCACACAGCACAATGACAGAAATGTATTAAGTATGTGCATAATAAATGTTAATAATTCCTAAAATGTTAGTATTACCATATTTAAGACTGGGTTAATGTAAGGAGTACATTACTAGCAATTTCTGTTTCAAATGCTGCTTCTATACCATCTCAATTTTTACTGTGGGACCATGTGAGGTAATACTAAGCAGTCATCCAGGTTGATTCAGGGCCACCTGTTTCATAAGGCTGGAGTGGGTGCCTGAGTCAAGAGAGGAAAGTCCACAAGCAAAGCTAAGTGTAAGCAGGCAACAAGTGTAGGGGCTGAGGATTGAGTCTGGGAGCCATATTTCATTCTAGAATCTGGTCACTGAAGCCAAGTTTGGAAAAGTCAAATAATATAACCACGTGTGGCTAAAGAGTCAAGTTGTAGTCATGGGTCATGAATTGGAGAGTCAGAAGACTCCAAATCCTCAGGTAGAGGATGGGATGGATAACTTCCAACTGGCAATGTCACTGATAAAGTTCCAGCCTAGGAGTAGTGGGTTTTGAGTCACCACACAGCACCCCAAGTCACAAAGTGTTCACTGGTTGGAGAATTTCTTTTTTCCTTTGGATGACCCAGTTCCTGAGATCTTCCTGGATGATTATTAGCCTTAATATTGTAATTATGTGGGACGCCTGGGTGGCTCAGTTGGTTAAGCGGCTGCCTTTGGCTCAGGTCATGATCCCAGCGTCCTGGGATGGAGTCCCACATCGGGCTCCTTGCTCGGCAGGGAGCCTGCTTCTCCCTCTGCCTCTGCCTGCCACTCTGTCTGCCTGTGCTCGCTCGCTCTCTCTCCCTCTCTCTCTGACAAATAAATAAACTTAAAAAAAATATTGTAACTATGTTTATTCTGTGGAAATGAGAGTGCTCTCTCTGTTACAGTTCCTATAAGATGTTATCTCCCTAGAGAAAGACAGATGAGGTCAGGATATGAATTTGATAAATGTTCTTGCTGTTCAATCAGAAGACCACAGCACCTTCTAAGAAATTTCTGTGAGCCACACAATATCCTCAGTGTTCTAGTTCCTCTGCAAATCATTGACCCAGCATATTTCAAATCAAATAAGAATATTTGTTCTTCATATATACTATCCACCTTCATCATGAGGTCACTTCAAGATTTAAGAAATAACAAAAAAAATGTTAAATATCTCTTGCATTAATTTTAATTTAACTCAAATGTAATAAACTATATTAATAGTAATACCTATAAATATTAATACCTATCAGTAGCATTAACACTTTTTCATACTATACTAGATATACTGAATATTTTAGTTATATATGTGTGTATAGATATATATAGATATATATTCACATAATTGGGGCAAAATATTCTATTTTATATTCTATTTAATGCTATAAAGTAGCTTATATCTAAGCTAGCCAAAAATACATCATATCATATTTTAGGACAGCATCTTGTAATATAAGGCTATCAACTCTTCACTATTGATTTGTCAGTGATCTGGTATATTTTTTGATGGGTATGTTACTATCAGTGAGAGGACTATCCATGGGCCTGTTCTACATAAGCCCACTTTAGTTTATGCAACTTTATATTAGCTGTTTGAATGGTTATTTTCTAGAATGGTACAATGGAGACACATTGAAATAGGCCCAAACCTGACTCTGCCAATTGCTGTATCAACGACTAGCAAAGTAATTGCATCTCCAGGTCTTGGTTTCTTCCTTCATCAATAAAAGGTCAAAATTACCTCAGAGTTCTGTTGTGGAAAATACTAGGAACTAAAGCTACACCTCAGTTCTGTAGACTAGGGATATACTTGGTAAAGCTTAATCTCTTCTTGTTCCTAGGATCATAAATCCCATCAAGGGGTAAGCAGTGCCTATGCAATTAGAATTAAATTCCCAGAAAAACTTTGGTAAGAATAATAAAAAATACCAGCTGCATAACTCATTATAATTTGCTTAGTAATAGCATTTAATCCTCATAAAAATACTACAATCATCTTATTATTGAAAAAGTACTGGGCCACTTGGGTGCCTCATTCGGTTAAGTGTCTGCCTTTGGCTCAGGTCATGATCCTAGGGCCTTGGGATCAAGCCCCATGTCGGGATCCCCAATCAGTGGGGAGGGTGCTTCTTCCTCTCCCTCTGCCCCTCCTTCTGCTTATGCTTTGCCTCTGGCTCACTCTCTTTCAAATAAATAAAATCTTTAAAAAAGAGAAAAAAAGAAAAAGTACTGAGACGCAGAAAGCCAAAGATCACAGAGTTAATAGCATAGTGTGGAACTGAACCCAAGTCTTCTGATTTGAAGTATAGTAATCCTGCAATCTAATGCTTTAAGATTTCTTATATGGAGAAATGGGTTGTCTCATGAATGATCACCTTACTAGGCAGAATGATGTGGTACTTATCATAAAATACTAATACATTATAATAATATGGAAAGAAAGAAATAGCTTAGTTGAGCTGATTGTACTTCCCAGCACCAATGTTGCTAGGTTCCTTTCCTTTAGGGACAAGTCATGTTCACCTACCAGTAAATTTAGGACATTTTCATTTGGCTAATTAACCTCCTAGCCACACATAGAGCATTGGGAGAATCCAGTCAATTTGCCAACTATTAACTTCCCTCTTCTTGTGTGCAAAAAGGAGAACAGAACATGTTTTGTAGCATAAATAATCAAAGGGCCAATTCCATTGGAAATTTTAGATCCGAGATGTTGATGTTGAGTTGGTAACCACTATGTTCTAAAAATGTGGATAAAAACACATTGTTATACAACCTTAAAATCATTGAGTCTTTTTTGTTTGTTCACTTTGTTTTGTTTTACTTGATACATTGGTTTCATATTTGCTGGTCCATGACTCCACATTTTTCAATGTGACAATAGTTCATGTATCAAATGGAGCAGTGTGATATTACTGAAAAAAGGTGAGACAACAAAGGAGCTTCTTTCCTCTTTCTGATACCAAGATTATCTGAGAAGTAACAGACCGAATAAAGAGGAAAGGGATACAATACAATTTGTAAATGTTAGGACTTGCTAAGTTTCTTGCCACTTCTTAGTTGAGGATGAATGGATATTACATCTCTGTCTTCTAGCTGTTACCATAGGAAAAAATACTTAAACATTACTTACATTTTGGGCCTTGAGATGCAAAACATACACATAAATTGTGAGATACCTATCCTTGCTTAATTTAAAAAGGTCAATTTCCTTTTCTGTTTCAAAGCATCATTATTCATGAGTGCTTGCTTATGTGTAGAAGATACAGTCTTTGCCAAAGTCATTACATCTTTGGTACCTGGACAGCTTTTTCCAAGGATGCCTCTATCTTCTCCTTCACATGTCAAACTACACCAACTGCTACACCTACTGGCAGTGGTGAAATTGCAGGGGTGCCTCCTGTCTTTCTTGTCAACCATACATCAGTGCTTTGAGGAAATAAACTGGGCTAAAAAAGGTCTGGCAATGCTCTTGCTTGTTTGAACAGAAAAGTAATCTACATATCACTGTCATCCCTTACCTCTGAAGATGTCAGGAGGCAGGTCATTTCTCTCTGCTGAAGTGCTTTTTCTTTTATTACCAGCCCTATAACAAGATTATTGAAATGATTCAACAATAGTCATGCCACAGCTATAGATACTTGTTGAAAGTAAATAATAAAAGCATTTTATCTGAATGGCTGTCATTTTCCTGTTGCGGGTTACATCTGGTAAATAAAGTACATTTGTATGCATGTCTGCCTTATGTGAACTGCTTTAATTTGGTTATCCTGATAGGTGCCATTGTAGCTTCATTCTAACAATATTAGCAGGGAGGAAGAGGTCAGTGGCTTTCAAACTGTAATTTGCAGTCACTCCAGTCAAAGGGATTGCAACAAGATTGAAACCTAGTAAGAAAGGATTTTAAGGCAACTCCTGGAAAGGATTCAAGCACCATACCATAATTTGACATAATTTAAGTTCACCTTAAAAAAAACTCCTTTAGACAAACCATAAGTGACTCTTAATCTCACAAAACAAACTGAGGGTTGCTGGGGGGAGGGGAGTTGGTAAAGGGGGGTGGGGTAAAGGACATTGGGGAGGGTATGTGCTATGGTTAGTGCTGTGAAGTGTGTAAACCTGGCGATTCACAGACATGTACCCCTGGGGATAAAAATACACTATATGTTTATTAAAAAAATTAAAAATTAAAAAAAAACTCCTTTAGAAAAAGGAATACAGTTCACTGCACTGAGATGAAAAAGTAGTAAGGAAGTGTAAGCTACACTTAAAGTTAGAGGGTTACGTGCTTTTTTATGTAGTTGACCTTCCAAATTTGAGAGCTGGGTCACTTTTATTTTTATTTTTTGTTTTCTTTTTCCTTTTTATTTCACTTTATTTTCTTTTCAGCGTTCCAAAATTCATTGTTTATGCACCACACCCAGTGCTCCATGTAATACGTGCCCTCCATTATACCCACCACCAGGCTCATCCAACCCCCTACCCTCCTCCCATCTAAAACCCTCAGTTTGCTTCTCAGAGTCCACAGTCTCTCATGGTTTGTCTCCCTCTCTGATTTCCCCCAACTCAGTTCTCCTCTCCATCTCCCAATGTCCTCTGTGTTATTCCTTACGCTCTACAAATAAGTGAAACATATGATAATTGATTCTCTCTGCTTGACTTATTTCACTCAGCAATCTCTTCCAGTCCTGTCCATGTCGATATAATAATTGGGTATTCATCCTTTCTGATGGAGGCATAATACTCCATTGTATATATGGACCATATCTTCTTTATCCATTCATCTGTTGGAGGGCATCTTGGTTCTTTCCACAGTTTGGCAACTGTGGCCATTGCTGCTATGAACATTGGGGTACAGATAGCCCTTCTTTTCACTATATCTGTATCTTTGGGGTAAATACTCAGTATTGCAATTGCAGGGTCATAGGGTAGCTCTATTTTTAATTTCTTAAGGAATCTCCACACTGTTTTCTAAAGTGGCTGCATAAACTTGCATTCCCACCAACAGTGTAAGAGGGTTCCCCTTTGTCCACATCCTCTCCAACACTTGTTGTTTACTGTCTTGTTAATTTTGGCCATTCCAACTGGTGTAAGGTGGTATCTCAATGTGGTTTTTATTTGAATCTCTCTGATGGCTAATGATGATGAATATTTTTTCATGTGCCTGTTAACCATTTGTATGTCTTTTTTGGAGAAGTGTCTGTTCATGTCTTCTGCCCATTTTTTGACATGATTATCTGTTTTGTGTGTGTTGAGCTTGAAGAGTTCTTTATAGATCTTGGATATCAGCCCTTTGTCTGTAGTGTCATTTGCGAATATCTTCTCCCATTCTGTGGTTGCCTCTTTGTTTTATTGACAGTTTCCTTTGCTGTGCAGAAGATTTTGATCTTGATAAAGTCCCAAAAGTTCATTTTCCCTTTTGTTTCCTTTGCCTTTGGAGACATACCTTGAGAGAAGTTGCTGTTGCAAATGTCGAAGAGGTTACTGCCTATATTCTCCTCTAGAATTTTGATAGATTCCTGCCTCAAGTTGAGGTCTTTTATCCACTTTGAGTTTATCTTTGTGTATGGTATAAGAGAATGGTTGAGTTTCATTCTTCTACATATAGCTCTCCAATTTTCCCAGCACCATTTATTGAAGAGACTGTCTTTTTTTCACTGTATATTTTTTCCTGCTATGTCGAAGATTATTTGACCATAGAGTTGAGGGTCCATATCTGGGATCTCTACTCTGTTCCACTGGTCTATGTTTCTTTTTTTGTGCCAGTACCATGCTGTCTTGGTGATCACTAGTTTGTAGTAAAGCTTGAAATCAGGCAATATGATGCCCCCAGTTTTGTTTTCCTTTTTCAACATTTCCTTAGCAATTCGGGGTTTCTTCTGGTTCCATACAAATTTTAGGATTGAGTGTTCCAGCTCTTTGAAAAATGCTGGTGGAATTTTGATCAGAATGGCATTGAAAGTATAGATTGCTGTAGGCAGTATAGACATGTTAACAATGTTTATTCTTCTGACCCATGACCATGGACTTGTCTTCCATCTTTTTTGTCTTCTTCAATTTCTTTCATGAGTGTTCTGTAGTTCCTCGAGTACAGATCCTTTACTTCTTTGGTTAGATTTATTCCCAGGTATATTATTGTTCTTGGTGCTATAGTAAATGGAATCGATTCCCTAATTTCCCTTTCTATATTTTCATTGTTAGTGTATAAGAAAGCAACTGATTTCTGTACATTAATTTTGTATCCTGCCACATTACTGAATGGCTGTATGAGTTCTAGTAGTTTGGGGGTAGAGTCTTTTGGGTTTTCCATATAAAGTGTCATGTCATCTATGAAGAGAGAGAGTTTGACTTCTTCATTGCCAATTTGAATACCTTTTATTTATTTTTGTTGTCTGATTACTGTTGCTAGGACTTCTAGTACTATGTTTAATAAGAGTGGTGAGAGTGGGCATCCTTGTCGTGTTCCTGATCTCAAAGGGAAGGCTGTCAGCTTTTCCCCATTGAGGATGATATTTGCTGTGGGTTTTACATTGATAGATTGTATGAAGTTGAGGAATGTTTCCTCTATCTCTATACTTTGAAGTGTTTTAATCAGGAACGGATGCTGTATCTTGTCAAATGCTTTTTCTGCATCAATTGAGAGGACCATGTGGTTCTTCTCTCTTCTCTTATTGATTTGTTCTATCACACTGATTTATTTGCGAATGTTGAACCACCCTTGCATCCATGGATAAATCCCACCTGGTCATTGTGGATAACCTTTTTAATGTACTGTTGGATCCTATTAGCTAGGATCTTGTTGAGAATCTTAGTATCCATATTCTTCATGGATATTGTTCTGAAATTCTCCTTTTTGGTGGGATCTTGGCCTGGTTTGGACATCAGGGTAATGCTGACTTCATAAAAAGAGTCTGGAAGTTTTCCTTCTGTTTCTATTTTTTGAAACAGCTTCAGGAGAATAGGTATTTTTTCTTCTTTGAATGTTTGATAGAATTCTCCAGAGAATCCGTCAGGTCCTAGACTCTTGTTTTTGGGGAGGTTTTTGATCACTGCTTCAATTTCGTTACTAGATATTGATTTATTCATGTTGTCCATTTCTTCCTGATTCAGTTTTGGAAGTTTGTAGGTTTCCAGGAATGCATTCATTTCATCTAGGTTGCTTAACTTATTGGCATATAACTGTTGTTAATAATTTCTGATGATTGTTTCTATTTCCTTGGTATTAGTCGTGATCTCTCTTCATTCAAAATTTTATTAGTTTGGGGGTCCTGTCTCTCTCTCTCTTTTTTTTTTTTATTAGTTTGGCCAATGGTTTATCGATCTTATTGATTCTTTCAAAAAACCAGCTTTTAGTTTCGTTGATGTGTTCTACTGTATCTCTAGTTTCTATCCCATTGATCTCTGCTCTAATATTGATTATTTCCCTTCTTGTGTGTGGGGTTGGCTTAATTTGTTGTTGATTCTCCAGTTCTTTAAGGTGTAAAGAGAGCTGGTGTATTCTGGATTTTTCAGTTCTTTTGAAGGAGGCTTGGATGGCTATGTACTTCCCCCTTAGGACCGCTTTTGCTATATCCCATAGGTTTTAGACCAAAGTGTCTTCATTCTCATTGGTTTCCATGAAGTGTTTAAATTCTTCTTTGATTTCCTGGTTGATACAAACATTCTTAAACAAGGTGGTCTTTAGCTTCCAAGTGTTTGAATTCCTTCCAAACTTTTTCTGTTATTTGAGTTCCAGTTTCAAAGCATTATGTTCTGAGAATATGCAGGGAATAATCTCGATCTTTTGGTATCATTTGAGCTCTGGTTTGTAACCCAGTATGTGGTTTATTCTGGAGAAAGTTCCATGTGCACTTGAGAAGAATTAGTATTCTGTTGTTTTAGGGTGGAATGTTCTTTATATATCTATGAGGTCCATCTGGTCCAATGTATCATTCAATGCTCTTGTTTCTTTATTGATTTTCTTCTTGGATGATCTGTTACTGATAGTGGCATGTTAAGATCCCCTACTATTAATGTATTGATATCAATATGACTCTTTATCTTGATTAACAGCTGTCTTATGTAGTTGGCTGCTCCTGTATTGGGGGTATAAATATTTACAATTATTAGATATTCTTGGTGGATAGACTCTTTAAGAATGATGTAGTGTCCTTTATCTCTGACTACAGTCTTTAGTTTAAAATCTAATTCATCTGACATGAGAATTGCTACCCCAGCTATCTTTTGAAACCCATTGGCATGAAAGATGCTTCTCCATCCCTTCACTTTCAGTCTGGATGTATCCTTAGGTTTAAAATTGGTCTCTTGTAGACAACATATGGGCAGGTCCTGTTGTTTTATCCAATGGCAGCCCTGTGCCATTTTATGGGAGCATTTAGGCCATTCATGTTGAGAGTGATCATTGAAAGATATATTTTTATTGACATCATGTTGGCTGTGAAATCCTTGTTTCTATAGATTGTCTCTGTACATTTCTGTTCTATGACACTCCTGGGTTCGTTCTTCTTTTGTAGAACCTCCCTTAATATTTCTTGTAGTGCTGGCTTGGTGGTCACATACTCTTTTAAACATTGCAGTTCTTGGAAGCTCTTTATCGCTCCATCCATTTTGAATGTCAGCCTTGCTGGATAAAGTATTCTTGGCTGCATGTTATTCTCGTTTAGTGCCCTGAATATGTCTTGCCAGCCCTTTCTGGCTTTCCATGTTTCTGTGGACAGGTCTGCCATTATTCTGGTGGACCTTCCTCTGTACATAAGGAATATCTTCCCCTTAGCTGCCCTCAAGAGCTCCTGTCTTAAATTATGATTCAACAGTTTCACAATCAGGTATCTCAATGTCTTTCTAGATTCTATGATCTTGTGGGGTGATCTGTCTGCCTCTAGGACATGAACACTGGTTCCATTCCCCAGATTGGGAAAATTTTCATAGAGAATTTTTTCAACCATATCTTCTAGCCTTTTTTCTTTCTCCTCCCCCTCAGGGACCCCAAAATTCTGACACTGGAATGCTTCATGGTGTCTCTAATTTCCCTAAGTCTGTTTTCATGGTTTCTAAGCTGTTTGTTCCAGGCCTCCTCCTGATTCTTTTTCTCTATGATATTATCTTCTAGATCACTAATTCTAACTTCTCCCTCCATTACTCTAGCTGTTAGAGAGTTTAGATTAGATTGGATCTCATTGATAACATTTTTAACTTCTTCCTGGGTGGCTTTCACTTCTGCCTTAATTGATTCCATGTTGTAATTAATGGTTTTCTCCAACCTAGCCATTGCCTGAATAATTGTTACCCTGAATTCCCTTTCCGACATACTGTTTATGTCCATATCCAATAGCTCTGATGGAGAGGCCACAGTATCTGGATTTTTCCTCTGTTGGGCATTCCTCCTCCTATTCATTTTGGTGAGAGGTGGTTGAGAGGATGTGTAGCTGAATATATCAACCGTGATCCAGGCAAGGTGCTCCCTGGAATGCTTCTGAGCAATTGGAAGTCGCCACCAAAAAGAAAGAAAAAAGAGAAAAAAAAGGAGAGAGAAAGAGAGAGACAGAAAAAAAAAAAAAAAGAAGACGACCCATCCAGAATGAGTCCCAAAGGTAAGATTTATAAGGTATACAAACAAAAACAGACAAACAAAAAGACTGACAAAAGTAAGTGACAAGAGCTAGGCCACTTTTAAATAATTAAAGTAATATTTGTAGCTTCCCTTTTAGTTTTCTTAAATACAATCTTTTTGGTTACTTAAAATTTTAAACAATGGGGACTCAAGTTCTGTTAATTTATTTCATATTTTTCTATTTTATTACAAACAAGAAATGAAGAATTTTGCAGAGATTAATTAAGTAAAATTTTCATGTTCTTTATTTTTCAAGTAAATAAAGTTATCAGAAACAACTGCTTAGATCAACTTCATGCAGGGAAAAAAATGTCTTGTGTATCCAGAATCAATTAACTGTATTCTAAAAACCTTCATTGAGTACATCCTGTGTGTCAGGCATTTTTCAATGAGTAAAAGCATTGTCCTTATGGATCTTATTGCCCATATGGAAAGAATAAGCTATCAAATAAACAAAAATAATGAAATGTGCGAAGTGTTTAAAATGAGAGTATGATGTTCTCTGAGATTGGGTGGCTAAAAGTCAAGCAACCAGGAAGGCCTCATGGAAAAAGTAAATTTAGAACTTTTAACTAAATGATGAGTGGAAGTTACCCCAAGAAGAGATGGAGAAGAGGGCATTAGGACTAAGAAACAACACCTGCCCAAGTCCATTCTCTAGACAGAGTAGAAAATTCAAGGAAGGAAAAATAATTTTCATATAGTAAGAGTACAGAGTACAAGGTGAGGAGATGTCACAGATAAAGCTTAGACCTTAAAAGCTAAGTTAAAAAAATGGAAGCCACTGACCACATTGAATGGTTTTAAATAGAGGAGTAACATAGTAAGATGTGAGCACTGGAAAATCATTCTGGTTACAGTTTCAAGTATATTTTAGAAAAGAGCATGACTGGGAGAATGGGAGCCAACTAGAAGTCTATTCCAACAGTCTAGCTGAACACTAGTGGTGGCCCAGGTTAGGGACTTGGTAATGGGCATGGTTTAGGATATGGGATATATGAGAGTTAGTGAGTAAATATAAGCAAGTAATGAAGGGGGAGGAATAAAAATCATGGCATTGGGGGGGGGCAACTTCATGGACGGCAGTGCTCTTTCCTGAGATCAGAAATATTGGTGACAATCGAGATTGGTCGAAATTCTGAAATATTAGGTGTATGACAGAAAATAGAAAATCCTGCATTGCTATTTAGTTCTACATAAGTACTTGTTGTATATAAAAATATATAAATATATAGGATGTGTTGCTTCATTTTTCAGAAAACCAGACGGCATAATTTGTTAATTACACCATTTTAAGGAAATAGAGATCTGGAACTATCACTATGCTTTCCCAAAAAGGAAAACATAAAGCACTGAACAATTAAGTGGCCTTCTCAGAACAATTTAAATAATCAGAGGTTTAGATACAGCACAGGTTGAAAACTTTATACACACACACACACACACACACACACACACACACACACACACACATATGAAATGCAAACTTCCAAGCTGAAAATGTCAGGCAAACCTAACTTGTATCTCCAAAATACACCTTCTGTTCATGGCACTGAATACAGAACACCTATATGTTCAGTATGGCCTCCAAGCTCTGCAAAGACAATTAAAAGTTCATACACATTATCTCTGACTTAAACTTTCCTATAATTATTACTTCACTCATTCATTAATTAGTGCATTAAATATATATTTTGAACACTCACTCTTCACCAAATGTTGGGTTTGACCCCTGCCTGGGTTTGCAAAATACAAAAGATCCACTCCTTATTTTATTTTATTTTCAAAGAGCACTTTATCTTGAAAATACTTAGAATCTTTATCTGTACTCAGTGCAACATCAGTGATTAAGATAGAGAAACGCAGAAGAACTCCCAGGGAAGGTGATTCTTGAATGGTGGAAATAAAACCTAGAGATAAATAGGAACTGACCAGGAGAAGACTAGGGAAGGAGTGGCCACATATGGAAAAGGACAGAGATATGAAATCCCTGTATGTACCTGGAGAAGTGCAAGCAGTTGGAGAAGCAAGAAGGCAGATAGAGCTTCTGAAGGGTCATTTTGTTGTTAGAGAAAAGAGATTGATTTTGTCCTGACAGTCCAGGGAAGCCATTGCAGTTATATGACCAGTCTGTATTTTCTCAGTTGGAATATCTCTAACATGGTAGTGAAACTTCAGCCAGTCTACTAGAGGGAGATTAGTTCAAAGGCTATTATTTCATGTGTTGGTTGTAAAGGTGGAAAGTTAGGGACAAGTTTTAGAAGGATGATTTAACAACCTAGTTTGGTGGCTGAATAAATATGGCAGAGGGTGGAACAGGAAGAAATCTGTCTGAGGTGACTTTTATGCACGCAATGAATATTGCCTTCTATAATCAGCAGTGCTTCCAAGGGGCCAATGCTAGATGTATTGCTGTTAAACTGACTCTTTAGCTTCTCAAATCTAATATATTACAAAGTTTACTGATTTTTCACTTCAAGATATTTCTTAGATAGGCCCCTCTTTGTTTTTCCAACTGCCACCCTCTCATGGCAAATTTAGTATAATTTTCTTGACCTTCCTGTACATTCCTTGATATGATCTGTTAATCTCTTTAACTGTCTTCCTTTTGGTGGAAATTATACTTTGTTCTAAGTATGTAACTAATTTACCCTAGAGAAATTTGAAGAAGGAAAAAAATAATATTTTCTTGGTGATTGTTTTTCTAAAATCTTTTTAGTTAGGAAAAGGAAAAATATGCTCCTTGGCTTTGTTATTTAAGTGCCAAAGGCTATTTAATACTCATGGATCTACCTCAGGATCAGGAGCATTGCCAAGAAATCATATGATTTTGATGTTCCTTAACTTTCAAATACATAGCTCCTGGTGCTATTTCCAACTTGTCCATGGAAAACCATTATAATAATACTGTAAGACAGATTTTGAGTGCCAAAACTTATCAAGTATAACCAGAGATGGTATTTAAGATATACCTTGATAAAAGGAAAATACTTCACTAAGAAATGAAATCAATTTTTTTCTTGTACTTTTAATTGCAGTAAAATTTTATTCTTGGAAGCCATGCTTCAAACTTGATTATTAGTACTGAGATTAATAGAAACTACAAGCATATTGCCATCATTCCAAAGGTACATTAATTGTCAAGAAAGTGACTTTAAATATTTTTTTTCAACCATTCTACGTAACACACAGTCAGGGGCCAGAAAACATTTTAAGGTATACAAGTGAATGAATTGTGTTAAATTATGGACTTACTTCTTTAGTATCCAATCCCATCTTAAAAGTGTACTTTCTAGGGTACCTGGGTGGCTCAGTTGATTAACTGCCTTAGCCTCAGGTCATGATCCTGGAGTCTCAGGATGGAGTCCCCACATTGGGCTCCCTGCTCTGCAGAAGTCTGCTTCTTCCTCTGACCCTCCCTCCCTCTCATGTTCTCTCTCTCTCTCTCTCATCATCATCATCTCTCTCTCTCTGAAATAAATAAAATCTAAAAAAACAAAAGTGTATTTTCTAAACTTAGGTTTATAAGTCTATGAAATGCATCCAGTCTTATAAATACTTCATACAAGGTAAACTTGAATAAAGTGTAATATACAAATAGGTTGAAAGATTAGAGAGATTAAAATGCTATTGTAGATGTACACAGAGCATCAAAACTTACAACTAAAAATTGAGATATTTCACAATTCATATGCAAAACAATGTAGCCTAGAAATACCATCATATTTTGTTTCCATTCAAAGATTGTAAAAACACATAGAAATAGAAGTATTTTCCTATCTTTTGCTCTACTATACATAAACATCCATCAGCTGGCCGCTTTCATTGAAGAAAGAAGCTGAGTTGACAATACTTAATGGAAAACATGAAGGGCAAATCTTAATGGAAAGAGAATTTCATCTGACCAGGAGTCTTTTATCCATTTCATCCCAGTGGTGCTGTTGTTACTCTGACATTGACATTCACATGAGTTATAAACTGAAAAAGAATTTCCGTAAAAACAGCTAGCCAGCTTTGTTAAGTAAAACAAGTCCTTTTACCTTCATTGTCTAATATAGAAGTAAAGAACAGTGAAGGAGAAGAAGGAATCTACTTTTCAAACTGTATCCTCTTAAATGTTTGTATCTCATGTAATTAGAAGGTTGTTCTTATTTTATAAATAAACTCAATGGTGCTATATATAGCATTTAATTTGCTTTACATTTGAAAATTTTTGTTTGTTGGTTAAACATTTCATAAACCACAAACAGAAAGAAGTGACTTGACTCAGGCACTCTGGTTTGTGTCTTTCCTACTAGGCAAAACTGCGCTAATGCTCTCTGGGAAATCCTAAATCTGAGTTTGAAGAACAAGGGGCAGTAAAGCAACAAACACTTATTGAACACCTAGGCTTGGATGGAGTATTTTACTAGATACTCAGACAGTGCCTGTAAAAGCAATGGAAAAGGTAACCCTTGCTCTTAAGGAAGCTTGCAAGACTTTTTACGAAGATAAATATATCACGGGAATGCACAAATCACTTTGTTCATCAAGAAATTAAATCTAAATACCTAGGTATTAGAAATTAGAGGAGCTTTATTATTTGTGTTCTTCCATTAATCTACTTTATATCAAGATAATTATCAAAGAGTCTGCATTCATCTGTCAAAACACATGGACATTCATGTTTATCATACATACATTTCCTTATACCCTGAAATACAGTATTAGTAAGTGAAAAAAGAGCATTGGCATGAGCGATGGCTTCTTCGTCCCATTTGGAGATAAAATTTACAGAAGAGAATGACATTTTTGCTGAATGTTACTTTATGACGGGGTAGCTATTGTCCTCATTCACAAAATCCACAATCTTATTATATCTTCATCCTTCCATGGGATAGGTATTCTCCCCATCTTTTTAATGAAAAACTTAAGGTTCAGAGAGATTAATTCAATTGGCATTCTCACGTATCATCTGGGTTGACTTGACTCTTTAGATTTTTTTTTCCTGTTATATGTGCTGAAAGTAAGCTCCACCTATGTAGGAGGAGGAAAAACATTTGTAATTTATGATGCCACTTAGGAAAAGAATTTGTCAGAATAATGTTAGTTTTAGAATTAACAATAAAGGTGGAAAGTGCATTAATGCTATGGTGAGATGCATTCTTTATTCTCACAAAACTATCAACTGGTAAATTCAGATGAAGAGTAAATGTTAAAAATCTGCTAAAATCTCTACTCTAAAGTTCAGTGAACTTCTACTCAACCTTCAAAGACCAGCTCAAAGGTGACCTCCTCAGGCAGAGTTAATCACTGCTGCTGCTGGACAGTTAAGGGTTTTTCAGTAGAGAGCACACTGCATTGTAACTATTTGTGCACCTGTTTCTCTTTCAGTATGTTGAGCCTCACAGAATGTGTCATTTCCTTTTACCCCAAGATCTGGGATTTTAATAAAGGTGTGTCTGCTGTACAAAGGGATAGATTACTGTGTACTAATAATCTGGAGCATTAACATTTCTCGGAAATGTTTCATCAGAAACACATTCCCAATAATTTTTTTAGCCCCCTTTCTATTTGGTTGGTGATTTATTTCTTCCTAATACACCTTAGGATTTTTTTTTTAATTTTGAATATACTTCTAGTCTTTACTTACTGTCATGACATCTCAATAGCTGACATTCTATTCAACTGTACAATACATTGTTGAAATAATTTCACCAAAATGTATATAATTTTGCTTTTATATCATTGTGTCTAGGATAACATTGATAGACTTTTTCCTTTGAAATCCTAAGATAAAATTGATGGTCAGAATAAAAAAAGATACAATGCACTGAAATCTGTGTATTTCTCCCCCTCCCTTTCTGTAAAATAAAGGAGAAAACAAGTTCTGTTATGAATTCCCCATATTATCTGCTTTTTAAAAAATTATCCAAGTGGTTCAAATATGGGGAAATTGCTTTAAAGAACAAACATATGGGGGAGGGGAAAGCAAATGTGTGGAAAAATAAAAGCTTCAGTCTATGGTACTATTCTTCAACAAGCCTGTTTTCTTTATTTCCATATTAAACAAAAGAGCTAGTCATATGTAAGTTAATAAAGTGAACACAAGGGAGATGTACCTCCAAATTAGAGCCAGACGGTGAATAACAGAGCAGGAATGTACTTAAAGCCTGGTACCAGCTCGTGACAAGGTCTGTTCTCTGTCTTAGCCCTTGATTTTTGGAAAAGCTTCAGGAGCTATGAGAAAAACTTTCAACCTGACAAGCACTCCAGGGCTGGGAAAGGCTCCTGTTTTAATTCAGCCCAGATGTGATCTCTAATGAAAGCATTATGGTTCTGCAGCTGCAGTGAATGGTATAAGCATTTTTAAAAGAATAAATTATTTTAAAAGATTTTCTTTTCTCCCTTTTACAATCATGCTTGACCTGTGCTGGAGTGAAATCTTAAGATACACTATAAAACAATTTATCGTGCCGTGCCTCTTACAGCCCGAGTATTGTACTAAACTTCGTGCAAAGGAGAGAGAGGTGAAAAGTCAAGATGTATGTGCTACATAAATCTGTTTATCATCCTGAGATACATTGCCTCATCCAGTAACTCTCCAAAAGCTAAGTTTCAAGCATATGTGGCATGAAAATATTAAGCCAACCAGAAAACTGATTCTCATGATATAAGATAAATTCTTTACATGGACATTGCTTGCTTATTCATATTTGCATTTTATCACAATCCCCAGCGAGCATACACGCCCAGATATAAACAGCATGTTTTTTTATTTAAAATTTTACAAGTAAGTATAAGGAGAATATCATTTTTAAAAAGGCAGTGATAAAAATAAGATCTGAGATGGAGAAAAAGCACTCAAATAATCTGAGTTACTCCTTCAATATCTCGGAAACATAATATGCCAGAGCACCTAAATGCCAACCTGCCTTCATCTCTACGTGAGAGGGAATCCTCCACTCAATATGATGTCTGTTTTCAACCATAAAATAGAAAAATAGATGAACAATGTTTGGGGGGAAATGTGAAATTATGATTATTTTGAAGCATTCTTTGTTTGCCTTGTTTATTGTTTTGGAAATGCTCTAGTTGAGAGGCATCCAGTGGGGACTCAGGGAAGAACGTTTTACATATTTATAGAAACATTTGCTAACCATATAACATTCCAGCTAAAGAAAAACCTCCATTAAGCCCATAAAATAGTTTCTAAGCTGTTATAGGAAGTTATTTTCTAAGAGTAACAAGAAAAAAGAAAAGAGGGAAGAACCAAATGATTGAAAGGTATTAAATGATTCTGTTTGAGAGCAGGAAATGCAGGTTATTATTTGCTGACAGATTATTCAGAATGAATTTCATCATTCTTGTTACAAATGTGTTTTTTGACACTTTAATTATGAAGGAACTATTCTGAAACACAATATGAGCAGAAGATGCTATAAGTTTAAGTAAAATGCTATTACATCCTCATTTTACAAAATTCACAATCACACTGAAATTAAACAGCATTTTTCTTTTGTAGAAAGAAATGCTTATTGCAAAAATGGAATGCATGTGGATCCAGTGACATTTTAATCATTTTATTTTAGACAGTATTTAGAAATAGTGAAAATGGAATGGGGAAAGCTTTGCAATTTAATGCATATATACAGCACTATGTATACGGCACATTCTTACAGGCCATAAAAATGGAACCTTTTCTATTGCTATTTAGTAGAAAATGATACTCAACTGAAGACTGGTGAGCAGGTAACTGATGTTGGTGCCTGAGTACATCTATGCCATGCTAAGCTCTGTGCACCCAGCTGGTTTTACTTTTCTAGCCTCATGCCCCCAATTCACTAATGAACATCTCGGTTTGTAATTTATTTGGGCACATTTACTCTAGAAGAGCCAGTCAATCAGCCCAGTGACCATAATTTAAACAAATAATCTACAAATCATTTTTACAAGCTATACCTATTAAGCTGTGATGTGTTGATAAATTTAACAGAAAATACAATGTCATGTGAGGGGTTCAAATAAACACACATTCCAAATAAAACAAAATCAAGTGTTCATCAGTAACGTAGATTCTCAGAGAATTCTCAACCCGAGCTAATGTAAGAAACAGAATCTCTAGAGTGGAAAATCCCATTCTTACTTTCAGCCAAGTGGGGAGACGACAAAAAACATTTGACCCATGAAGATTGATTTCTCTTATTTTTAGACATTTTCACCTAAATGAGAGAGTGACCATGTCAAATATTCTCTTCTGTGGGGTTGCGTGGACACACCTTCAACATCTGGCAAGATCTCTGCAGTCGTTGTCTTAAACCGAAGTCGAAGATTACACGTATGACTTTAGGATAAAAGCACCTGCAGCGTTTGTCTTCAATACATCTCTAGGCGGCTCAGGAAATAGGCAAGTTGCAAGAGCATTGCCACTGTGATCACAAGCTGTCCTTTTCTGCGTACAAACATGTCTGCTGTGACGCAGGGCAGTTCTCAAGACAAGCACAGAGCAACACCAAGGTCTGCATGTCCAGAAAACGCCAGTTGAGCGAGTTAATTTTACTTCTACACAAGCTGGGAAAATGTTTGGCCAGCACTTTAATTTGCTCAAGAGTTAAAAGTACTCTTTTTTTTTTTTTTTGGCTTCCCTCCCTTCTAGGAAAGGACTCCAGCTTAGAGAAAAGGGAAAAGCAAAAAACTTGAAAAGACTATTCCATTGAGTGAGTTTGGGAACGTGACCTTCTGCAATGTTTATTTTAATTAGACCTCCTTCTCTAAGTATTACATCCCCCAAATGGTAATGCTTTAAAATTCCAACTCCTTGAGGGAGAGGAATATTGAGGTAATCAACTTCCTGCCACCCTCCCAGAAGCAATTCTATAATGGTAATAATAATAAATTATATAATAGTGCATTATTAAATATTGTGAAACACATATAGAAGTAATTACCCATTTTACTCAGCCTGCATCTATAGAGACTTTATGTTGAAGCAACATAAAGCATGAAGCAACATGATTTATAACATCAATCAGTAAGTGCTCAACACAAGTACTGAGTCAATCTCATTTTACAGGTGATCCATTCATGAATTCTCAGTTTTTACCAGTTTTCAAAAGCTGGCTTTTAATATTTAACACATATATGAGCAAACGTATACCCTCATAAAAATCAGTCATATGATCAAGCAACTATTGAGATAGCAAAAAATATATTTATATTTTATATATAATATATATAGCATATATATAATATATATAATTTTATATATATAATATATATAATTTTATATATATATATATCAATATATTTTTTTATTTTAAAAAGAAAAGTTTTTAATCTTTGGAGATTTTAAAAAAAAACCTAGTATTCTTCTTTTGTTGTTTGTTTTTTAACAAAAAAAAGTATAATTTCAAGCTGCTATGCCTCTTTAATCCCTTTTGTATGACTGGAAATTAGTGACGCATATGGTTCTGAAATTCAAATATAATGCAAAAGACTTTCTACATTTCAATCATTTGAATTCATATTTAATGTATTGAAAAATTAACATAAATGGAATATTTCCAAAAATGTACATATCATACATGAAAATAGCATGAAAAATTCAATCTTCTTGGCTTTGTCTTACATTACTAAAGCTGGTCCCAGAGAGTTTGACTGTGGCAAGACAACAGTATTTTTATCCACTTCAAAGAGGCAGGAAGGCCATCCTGCTTATTCCTACATCTTTCCTGTGCCATTTTCATAGAAGATGCCCTCATTTAGCAGCTACACCTCCACTGTGCAATACGCAGAGAAACATAATTAAATTTAATAGAAGCTGCCCCTGTTTTGAAGACACACTTGATTTAGAGCCACTCACAATTTAAAGCTGCAGGGAGACGTAATTAAATTTTATAGAAGCCACGGCTTTTAAATGAAGACACATGATCTATGTGCATGTGTGAACATACACACACATGCAGTAAAAATGAGACATTTAAAAAGTTATTCTTCTGTAATTATTTATATTATGATTCAAAATACAAGACATTATTGCTCGAATTATATGAAGGTTATTTTTATTCATATCATAGGTATAACTGTAAGAATATACCAAGATAACCATTATTGTAGTATTACAATGGTACTTTATTGACTAAATTGACAAATAGTAAACAATATGCAGTTTACTATTAATGTCATCTCTTTTTCATCTGGCTCTATATATTTACGACAATGACATCAATGGAGAAAATGCTCTAATCATAAATGTGCTGTTTTTTGCTGCCTGGGCACCAAAAGACTTACTAAAATGATGTAATGCTATTTAAAGTAATCTAAGAATGAAATTTACACGTTTGCATGTGTATGGGATACATAAGTCATTTCAAGTTGGAAAGTATTATACATGCTCTTATTATATTTGCATATGTAGTATTTATTAATGCATCTAAGAATTCTAATATGTAGGAGGAATCAAAATATAAATCTATCCTAAGGCATCTTCTATCCTCCAACGTTTGATTTAGTCTTTAGGGTTATCTATCCATGTTAATATTAATTTATGTGCTCAAATTTGATCATTTTTGAACTTTTACTTAAAAGGTAAAAGATATAAATTAAGACTCCTAAAGTCATTAAGTAAATGTCTTATGTGAAGAAAAAAAAAACTCCTTTGTAGATTAAATCTTTGAAGAAGACCCTGTGAAAACTCTTCAGACTGGCTTTGTTCCTTTAATGTCTGTTTAATGCCTTGGAGAAGATATCTTCTGCTATGACCCCCTTGAACCTTAGAGACTAGCTCAATAAACCAGAGAGAGAAAGACCAAAAGTTTCAGAAAGAATGGTCTTTAAAACAAAAAAAACCTTCCTCAGGGCTATAACCTCAGTGTGAGAATAAGCCCAAGGAGGGAGGGAAGATCTCCTATCTTTGCCACCATTAATTATCCACTTAGTAATCTACTTCTGCCATAAATGTTCTACTTTCCTAATAGGACCCTTCTTTCCCATGCCTCAAGCCATGGATCATCAACCCAACTCCAACTCCCACCCGCACTAAAAAATCCCTCCTTTGTTGTCCAAGATTATTAAGCTAGGTAAACTGTGTAACCAGTTTTTAAAGCAAACAATTAGATCTTTGTTTTTACTCTGAAGCTCCTTTGGGGCCCATATAATGAACTGTGTGAAGTAAGAAGTGTGGGAATTTCTGTATTGGCTTAAATGTGTAGCATACTCTTTTTTATTTACTGTTATTCTGCAGTTAAAAAACAATACCAATTCTTTATATTACAAGTCTTAAATTTCTTTCCTTTGCTCCCTATACTTTGTAGAATCATTGCAAGTTATATTCCATAATACTACTGATTATATATTTCAAGCCACAGAGAATATTCAGAAAAGAACTGATTAAAAACAAATCATACAAATTAAACTTCAATTTTTTTTTCTTTGTGGAAAGTAGTCAGTGTAGTTATCAAACTGTCCAGCTGCATTACTAATGTCCTCACACAGCATTCACCACTGTGTGTGCTGTTTCATGAATGAAGATATCATAAAAATGTCAACAGTTGTTATATATGGGTAATGGGATAATGAGTGATACTGTTGTTGTTCCTGTATTCTCTATTTTGAAAATTTTCCTAATAATTATTTATCATATTTATTAGCATAAAATAATATTTATTTTATATATTTATTATATAAATTACATTTATATTATTGAAGTATATTTAAAGATAAATGGCATTTGATTAATTCTTCCAACTGAAATAAATAGAATTATTTTATATAAAGTAGTTTCTTAAGAAGCCCTCCGTCTGTTTTTTGGAGGGGAGGTGGGGATGGGGAATGAAAGCTGTCACCCATCACAGTGTCTGGTTCATTATGTGTGGTGACTATTTGGATGACTTATTTCCTGCTCTCATTTTTTTCCATGTATCAATTAAAAGAAATCACTATCAGCCTAAATACTGGATAGTCTTCTACAACAAGCTTTTTAAAAAAAAAAAAAAAAACAAAAAACGTAAGTTCCTTTTCTATTTAAACGTAAACTTCTAGACTTAATTTTGATTTAAAACTCTTATCTAGCCTTTATTCTCTAATTGGTTATTGAGTATTAAAATCTCACAGCTCATATTTGGGACTTTCACGACTGAGTCAAGATTTATTAACTTTTATGTGCTAAAATGTCTAATTAAAGTTAAAGTTCTACTTAAAAAAAAAGGCAGAAAATTGATCTTGCTAACAGAAACAGAATTCATGACTGGTTTAATTCCAGTCTTCTTATCCTTGAACCTTAACCAGAATTTATTTGTTTTTATTTGTGCTGTTATTTTTGTTTGTTTCCCCTTGATGAGCTGTTTAGTACAGTGGTTAAGTCAAAGGTTTGTATTTGCACTGCCCTGGCTTTAAGTCCCAGTTTCTTCTCCCATTCAGTAAATTTTGATTGGGTGTCTAACTTGTGCTAAGCATTGTATGACCTTGGAACTCAACTCAGTTGCATTTCCTCATCTGTAAAATACAGATAAAATATAACTCATGAGGTTATTGTGAAGATTAAGTCAGATGATCTAAAAAAGGGTTTAGCACAGCATGTGCCACACAATAAACATAGAAATTATTATTGAATAGCATCGGTTTATATGGATATATTTATAAACTGCTGCACATAGATTTATGTATATATTTTGTTATTGTTTAACATACAACAGGACTGTTGATGAGATTTTTTACAGGCAGCATGTGAAAGTCAATTGAACTAAATCCCTCTTCTTCAAAGACAAATTCAAGCTCTTTTCTAAATTCTAGGACTAGCCTCTGTGATTATCAAGAGTCACAACATAAGAATCTTTATAAATTTATTGAGGCTAGGAAGCCTATTTTATTCTGCTATTTTCTTCATCAACATAGTGCCTGTCACCAAATTGGTGCTAAATAAGTTTTATTGAATTAAAAGCTAAAGTAGCAGAAAACACTGATATTAATTTGAGTCTCTCTTGTTCTGATGACAGACAGAATAATATATCAAAGACACTAATTTTCCTGAAAATAAATAATCCATAGAGTTACACATGTGCTGAGTATTAAAAGTAAAAAATATTTTAAATAAGATTTAAAATAGTAAGGCTAACAGATGTAAAGGTGATTACTCTGAAAAGGTAAATATCAAATAGAGCTTGCTGAAAAATAAATTTTAAGAATGAAGACTTCCATAAGCATCCAGGAAGAAAAAAATAGCTCACATATAACAGAAGAAAACTGATGTTGATTTCCAAATTCTCCACAATATTTAATGTCAGAAGATAATAGTACAACTTCTTTAGAGTGCAAAAGGATGGAGCAGAAAAATTTTATACCCAGCCAGGTTGTCATGGGAGACAACCTCAAATAAGTATTCACAAAATATGCCACTAAAAAAATTTTCATGAAAAACAAATCTCTCACATATGTTATTCACTTAACCAAGAGACACTGAAATAGAAAATTCAAAAATGAGCATGATTTAGCTTTAGAAGAAAAATTAGAAGCTTTTAAATATACTATTATAGCTAAATAATTTATAATAATGTGGTTATTAAACATAAGTCAAAACCTTTAACAAAAACTCTTGCTAGAAAGTATTTAATTTATAATAAAATTCATCAATAGTAAGATAAAATTCCACATGACATTAACAAGAGTTGTACATAAGAATTTCTCTTGAAGGAACCATCAGTGCTATATTTTTTTCTTTTTCCTGTTGTTTTTCTTCATTAAATTCTCTGCAAGTGAAATATCTTACCTATTTAAATAAAATACATATAATATAATAATAAATGAACATATTTATCACCTTATCCCATATACTTTTGTATGAAATGTTAGTATCTGTTATTAGCAGGATTAGTATAATGTGTTATTTAAGTAAATATAATGCAAACCACAGCAAAGGATATATTCCTGATTCATCCTTGAAAATAGTATTGGTTCTGAGCTATATCCCAGAATCATCTGAGAAAATAGATACTTTCAAGTTATAATGTTCTTTTCCTCGCCTGTATTTTCTCACTGTTTCTCCACTTTTTAGTGGAATATTTCCTAGGCTCTCATCTTATCCAGACACTAGGCTGACTAGCTTCTGCCATGCAACAGTCTCCTACTTCCACTGAAGGACATCATTCCTCCCTCACTTATATATGATGAATTGACAGCTCAGTTCTGACTGCTTATGATTACCTAGTCTTGGAATTTTTCAGTCTCATCTCTGGCTATCAATGGGTGGGACCCGTCCCTCTTCCACTTTCTCTGCCTTTTCTGTCAATTATGACACTTCCCAAAGCTTGGCAAAGTTTTAGTGCATTTTACATGGTAGTCCCTTGCTGTTGTCAAATTCATAGCCCTGATCACTATTCCCGCTGACCTTGGTTGTGGCTCATAAGCTTTGTACATAAGTCCCTTATGGTAACTACTTAATATAAGATTTCTTTATCATTTGCAAACCCTTACTTTCTCCATAATCACAGTAAGTTGTTTTTTTAAACAACATTTAAAATCATTATTTTTTATCATTTTTCCTGGTGAAGAATTGAGAAAATGTGAAAGAAATTTTTATAAAGATTTATCTTTACGAATGCTGATTTTTGAATGAAAAATGGAGGCAGGAGGACAAATATTTAAAATGAAGTCATTGAAAAAGCAAAGAATGTTATAAAATTCCAGTTTAAAATAGCACCTGCTTAATAGCTTCTGATATAGTCTCCTTATAATGCCCTTTAAAATATTATGAAGATGCAAGGGTTTTTTTGATAATTAACACTATCACCCCAAATTAAGACATGTGGACAACCTTTGGCCCGAATCAAGAAAATATTTCATCAAAAATAAATATGGGGCAGGAGGAATATGGAAAATTTCATAATAGGTACCTCATGTTTTAGCTCATTAAAAAAAAAAAAAAGAGGTGGAAAACAATGAAAGGCTGTCTTGGGATTCTCCTATGTTGAGAGTGTAGGAAGCAACTGTCATGCCTTCTAACTCTATGTCTTTCATTCAAAGTTCAAAGCATTAACAGCCCCAGATCTGGTCACTGATCCCTTTTCTTCACTAGTGCTATTTTTTGTAAGTTATACATTGTATTATTCCCTTTTTACTTGTTTTTATCCCTTCAGACATGGCATCTTCCAGAATAAAACTGAACAGTAATAGGAATAGAGTGGTAGGAACACCTTACAATCATGGAAAACCTGAAGATGGGTTAGAGAGCATGTTTCCATCAGAAGGATCAAAAGTTCTGAGATGGAAATATGGATGTCATTTTTTTAAAAAGGCTTATCTAGCCGGAGCATGGGGGACTGCAGAGGAATGGAGGGAGGTGAGGTCAAAGATATAGGCTGTGTAAGAAGTTTTACTCCAATTACCAAACACTGCAATAAGAGGGTGTAACCATGGGAATGGTATAAATTCGTTAATGCCTTTCTAAGGTCAATCTCACTATAGGATGGAAGATAGTGGGAAAAAAGGGGGGCACCCAAAGTAAAGGCAAGGAGGCCAGATAGAAGGCATAATCAAAATCACAATAAATACCTCGAGAGAATGATGAGTGTGTGTGTGTGTGTGTGTGTGTGTGTGTGAGATATGACATCCCTACCAGCGAGGGAGCTAAGGCTGTCAGAACCAGGAGTGGAACTGGAGAAGTAGGCAATAGAGTTTAGAGTGTGCTTAAATGGGTTGGTTGCGGGGGTGGGGAGCACAGCCAGGATCTTGATATGGCAACTCACTAGTCCACAATCTGACCTGGGTAAGGGAGGTATGAGAAAGAGCTGAGATGAAGATCAATAACAAAAATAATTTTGTCGGGTAAGGCCTCTTATGATGAACTGTTTTCATTTACTTGTTTAGTCGGCTTCTGCTGTATAACAGATTACTCCAAAACTCAATAGATCAAAATACCAATCATTTATTCTCATTCGTGTATCTGCTGTTAGGCTGGGGCTAACTGATGTGGGCTGGTCTCAGCTGGGCTTAACCTTATACTACAGATTAAACCTCCCACAGCCATGAGTTAGTTGAGACATATAGCCATGACAGGACAAGCAGAGACATCTAATGCCTATTTATGGCCTAGACAAACCAGGAACATGTCATTTCTGTCCACGTTCCATTATCCAAGGCAAATCACATGATCAAACCTAATATCTTGGTCCATTTGGGCTGCTACAACAAAAATACCATAAATTGGGTGCTCATAAACAAAAAACATTTATTTCTCACAGTTCTAGAGACTAGGAAGTCCAGGATTCAGTGTCTAATGAGAGCCTACTTCCTCATTGATGGTCGTCTTCCCATTATAACCTCATATGGAACAAGGGGCAAGGGATCTTTCTTGGGCTTCTTTTATAAGGGCACTATTCTCATTCAATAGGACTTTAAGCTCAAGACCTATTCACCTTCCAAAGGCTCCACCTCCTAATACCATTACCTTGGGGGCTAGGATTTCAGCATATGAATTTGGGGAGGGGGGATGCAAACATTTAGATAATAGCACCCAATATCAGTAGGATGGGGAGTAGAGAAAGAACTGCAAAGTCATATGGCAAAGGCTATGACAGGGGTGTGCTATTGTACGTCACCAAAGTCTCCATGCTTAGAAGGATCCCATGATTAGTTTAATGCTTTGCTGTTGCTATCTTGAAATTCTTAATTTTGACCAAGCAGCTACACATTTTCAATTTGCACTAAGTCTTGCAGATAATGTAGCTGGTCCTGGGGATGGATGCATTAATAAGTGGAGAATATGAACCAATAATAAAATCTACCCCAGGAAGACACACATATTCTAAAGCATGTCTTTTAAGGCACAGCTTGTTTCTGGTTATAGCTAAAAAGCAGCAAAAATAGAAGAATAATGAAAGTGTAATATTGACTAATGGAAGGAAGGGCAGACTATCAGAGGAAGTGAAAGACACATGAAATAAACAAAACTGCAAGAAAACAAAAGTCTTCTTGGAAAGAAGTGTAAAAAGCCAGCAGTGTGGACTGACAGAGAGGGAAAACAAGAAAATAAGAAAATTCTAGGCAAACTAAGTTGACTATAGTTAACTATGACATTCACTATCAAATTAACTGAAGAAAAAAAAAATACATTTGTTTTTGTTAAACTTAAAATTTTGCTCTCCTGAATTGTATTCTTCTAAAAAGCATAAGTATTTTTATTTTATTTCCTTTAAGATTTTATTTATTTATTTGACAGACAAAGATCACAAGTAGGCAGAGAGGCAGGCAGAGAGAGAGGAGGAAGCAGGCTCTCCACCAAGCAGAGAGCCCGATGCAGGGCTTGATCCCAGGACCCTGGGATCATGACCTGAGCCAAAGGCAGAGGCTTTAACCCACTGAGCCACCCAGGCACCCCAAGATAGCATTTTTAGATAAATGATTAAGTCTGTCAATTACTCTTTAAAGGCAATTATGATAAGATGGTTATGAAACAAAGTTAGCTTTTAATTGGGATAAAAATTACTTCTTATTGATAATTTTGGCTGGCAAGATTTCAAATACTATATTAGGTGATGATCATATGTTTTGTGACAGGATTATAGCCTGCATCATAAACCATTTTGAAATGTATTACAATATTGAAATTATCAGCTACCTAAAACATCATATATCAAATGTATTCAAATTTCACATCTGCCTACAAGCTAGCACATCAAGTCTAAATACTATTAAATCACATACTCAATCCCTTATTCACTCTCAGGGTCATTATGTTCATTCTAAGGAAGTTTTTTTATGCACCTACTTTGTGTGCAGAAACTTTGGTTCATTGTTTCAATGAGGGTTGTTACCTTAAGCAAAGTATCTTTGAAAACCGCTCAATAAATAGCTTATGGATATGAGTAGTTACTGTTACTATGATTTCTTTTCAAGATAGCACATAAATTCCTCTAGATGAAGGGTATCAAGAAAAGTTCCTCAAGTCTTAATTCAGAAAGAGGTATAAGAAAGTTGAGGTCTACTTGTCATCTGTACAGGTAAGGTAGTCTTTTTCCACAATATTCTGAGGTAACTGGGACTATCAGTACCTATTTTCCAGGAGAAAATAGGTGAAAAAATAAGGTTGTTGAAGAGGGAAATGTAGTTATTAGAAGACATCAGGGGACATATATAAAGGAAAAGATTGGGGGACATATATAAAAGGACACACTTTCATAAAAAGTATGTTGATAGCCAATGAGGAGTATAAAATAGGAGTATTCAGCAAATAGAGGAGACTGAACTGATAAGAACAGTGAACTAAATGTACTTTTCAGTCATCTTTGTTGTATGCTGATTACCTACTTTGGGCCCATTTTGTGGGGCTTTCTTGGTAGCAAAAATGTAAGCCATTCAGCAATTTATTCCTTTGCCAAACTCACAAAATATTGTTCACTGTTCTAACATACCCCAATGAATATTCAATAAACATAAGATTGGGCTAAGAGGAAGCTATATATACAGAAAACCCCCTATTTATGCTATCACAATTTTGCATTTTCTCATTTCCTGAGCCATGAAGTTGTCTATGTTGCTAATGTACAGATTTCTTGCCATTTGCTATCATTTCTCAGAAACTGTTAAAACATAATCCCATGTTTGCTGTGAAATTAGCCTTGAAAAGAAAGCTGCCGAAGAGTACATAGCACCTTCTTGAGGAGTACACACCTCTCCAATTCCTACCGCCTTCCCACTTGGGTAGGAAAATATTATATTCCCTTAGTCAGTGAACACACAGGCATTGTTAAACTCTGTGCTAGGCACTATGCTAGCTACCAAGGTATGGGACGCATGAGAGACAGCCAACCACACTTCCTCTAGAAAGTTACTAAAGAATTGGGAGCAAAGGGCCATTGCTCTGACTGAGGTTGTAAAAGGCTCACTCTAACTGCCATTTAGAGAATAGACTGAGAGGCACAGGGTAGGCAGACCAGGAGAAGGGGCCAGAGTGAAGACAGAGAATCCTCTCAGGGCAACTGTGACAGTCCAGAGTTAGAAGAGTAGCTTCGACTAGGGCATTACTAGTGAAAATTACATGAAGTAGTCAGATTCAAGATCAATATTAGAAAGGCATCAAGGATGGTGGTAATATGGTGTTTTGATTGAATGACATCATTTGCTGAGATGGGGAATATTAAAATGTGGGGAATGTTTTGGGAGGATTAGTAAATCAGGAAGTTTGAGATGTCTATGAGAGGTCCAAGTGGAGATGCTAGGCAGGTGGAGAAGAGGTTGGAGCTGGACATTAGCTTTAAGTATCACCAGCACATAGACAGTATTTATTTATTTATTTATTTATTTATTTATTTATTTAAAATATTTTATTTATTTATTTGACAGAGAGAGAGATCACAAGTAGGCAGAGAGAGAGAGGAGGAAGCAGGCTCCCTGCTGAGCAGAGAGTGCTATGCGGGGCTGGATCCCAGGACCCTGAGATCATGACCTGAGCCAAAGGCAGAGGCTTAACCCACCGAGCCACCCAGGTGCCCCCATAGATGGTATTTAAACCCATGAGGCAGGATGAGATCACCAAGCAGGTAATTTACATAGGGAAGAGCTGTAGTGGCAAGATATCTCACTCCCCCAAGATAACTTGGTTTCCACCTCATGGGTGGAGCCCGGAGATACTGACCACTGGTTACTTCCTGGAACTCACAAAGGATTCCACCCGCTGGCATCATGCTAGTCTGAGTGTGGGCTCTGTTCCTCCCTTCACTGGCCTTTTCTGAGCATAAATACAACTTCTTCCTTTACTCTCTGAGCCAGTGGCACCAGTAACACAGTACAGCTGTGTATTAAGAGAATTGACAAACCCGGAACCTATCACAAGGAAATTTTGTTACAGGGAAGACAGACTTAAAAATCAGCATCTACCATCACTGCTTCCAAGGTACATGAATTCAGCTGAGTCTCCTGGACCCTTCCTCCCTCCTGAGCTCAGGTAACAGGCATTGCTGTCTACTGGATTCTACCAAACCCCAGTCCCCTCTCCTTCCATTCCCAGCCCCAGTACCTGTGTCTTCCTCATCCCCAAGAAGGCCTTTTTTTCTTTTAATCACACAGTTTCATCCTGCTTTTTCTTAACTTCCTTGATCTTTTCCCAGTATATTCAAAAGTTTTAGTAAAATGTTTTCCCAAACAAAAGAGCAGGTTTTTTCCTATTAAAAAATTCTTCTAGTCCATAGAATGTGAAAAACACTATGTTTTTTAAAGTGACATCTTCCATTTTTCTTTTTTCTAATTGTATTCATATTACATATGACTTATATATCACACTCCCAAGTAGAATATTCCTAAACTTCTCCTATTTGTGTTTAGGTCTGGTGCTTGAAAAAAAGTTCTGCCAGTTGCCCGACAGAAGTCAAGTTTAGCAAGAATGTTATATTTAAATTTGTAATAAACCAAATATTGTACATGGCAAAATAACATATAGAATATTCTAACAGATTTTTAATTTATAGCTTTTCCTATTACTAATAGGGAATACTATTAATAATATGTCGCTACAAAAGTGAAATAGAAATGACTGACCGAAATGTAGAAACAGGAAATTACTGGAAAGCCAGTAATAGAATTTTGGAAAAAACTCAGCTTAGGAGCTGGATAGCACCATGCCTGATCCTACCTCTTATGATTTCTAGCTGTGTAGCCCTGAGATGCTCACCCAACTGATGCTCAGCTTCTCATCTGCAAAAGGCAGGTTCATTCTGAAGATAGAGAAAATATTTATAAATATCTGCTACATAATAGGCACTAAATCCCAATTATTACCTGAGATGTTCGGCGTCTACATTTTTGTTATGACTACGGAGGATGGTCTAGCCACTGGGCTAGTTGGGTAGAGCCACAGACCTTTTACATAAACTCTGACCCTGGAAAATGCAAGAGAACATTCCCTGTGTTGCCCATCTCACTTGTCAGCTATTAAACTTGACTCCCATCTGCCATGTCAAAGTCACAGGGCTCCTGCTCTTGGCAGTGAGCCCTGCACTGTCAGCAATTGCTGACAGGTGAGACCCACTGGCCCAAGATCAGAAAGCTTGCTTGCATCGCAAAAGGACCCACCTCACCTGTCAGCTGTCACAGTCACTCTTTTTATACTGCTCCACTCCAGGAAAGGTGATCTCTTGTTCAGGAGAATAACAGTCTGGAGTTACGAAGTACAAATGAAGTGATGGCTGTGTGTTTGTTAGACTGTATGTGGTGTTTCTTAGAACTGGTTTGCTTTTGATGAGGACCGTCAGAAATGGTTTCTTCCATGGCACTTTGGAGTCACACCTGAAGGTTGCAAGGCCGACTGCCTGGCAGAAAAAATGGAATTTGTTTCTGAAAAGAGCCCAAATTTATCAGTGGATCCCACCTGTCAGGTGACAGGCCAGGCTCAGGGTATGGCTGCCGTGGCGACATGGTGGGTCCCACCTGTCAGCTGGGCTCCCAGCCAGTGTTTCTGAGTTTAGAGGCTCAGGTCTAAACATGAAATACTGAGCTGCATAATATCCGTGGTCTGCCTTGAGCAGCCAACTGAATGAAAGCATCTTTAAAACATAGTAAATAATGTTAAAGAACCACAACTTGCCCCATCCCTACCCCATAAGCATAATAAGCACCATCTTAATTCTACTGAGACTACAGATTGTAAGAAACATGACGATTGCATCTTTTTTTTTTTTTTAAAGATTTTATTTATTTGACAGAGAGAGACACAGCAAGAAAGGGAACACAAGTAGAGGGAGTGGGAGAGGGAAAAGCAAACTCCATTGAGCAGAAAGCCCAACACAGGGCTCGACCCTGGGATCAGGATCTGAGCCAAAGGCAGACACTTAACCAACTGAGCCACCCAGGCAACCTGTCAATTGCATGTTTTCTGCCACTAGGCTTACATACAATGCACATACTTTTTATTTTGGGTCCAAAAAAAATGTTGCTTCACAGAAAAGATCTTTTAAATACCAACTACTTAAAATCAGAAATAAAATAACAATCACAAAATTTTGGAGTGACAAAAACAAAACAACAAAAAGAGGAACAATATCATCAACTTAAAAATATACAATTTTATTGTCACAGTACTTCATGGTCCTAAAATATAAAAAATTAGAGTAGGATAAAGGGGAACACTTAAGTTTACTCTTTCCCCCGATTATTTCCAAGCTCCCCGTGACACAGCTTTCTAACATTCACACTTTTACTCATTGCTGTCTTTCCCTGCTGGGTTTTCACCTCAGCCAGAGTTTGCTGTTTGTCTAGTTCACCATAATATCACCACTGTTGAATTCAGTGCCTGGCACAGGTAGGCATTAAATACATTTGTGGAATGACTGGATATTTATACTCTTTCATTGAAAGTCAGCCCTCTTTTGGCACTGGATTGAGAACCTGAAATGTAGAACTCTTTTTAATCAAGAACACTAAGTGCCTGTACTTAGTCTCATTAGTAAACTCCATCTTGTGTTGGCTGCCATCCAGCTTCCATCAAAAAGACAGTTAAGAAAAATCGTATTTGAAAAAGTGTCTAAGGCAGTGTTTCCTAACTTGAATTATGCTATGAATTGCAAACTCAAAATTTTTTACAACAGACAAACAATTTAGAGGGAACAATTTAGAGGGAAACATAAAGAGGGAAGCAACCAAGTTACTAAGGATGAGGTTAAGAGGAGAAATGACCATTAAGGGACAAGACTTTTCTTGCTAGAACTGGGTCTGTGGTTGGGAAATAGGTTCGCGTCATCTGTTCTTAACCCCAGGCAGGCAGAGATTCTAGATAAGTGTGAGATATATCACTGGCAATTCATTACTCGTAAGAAATAAGTGGGTAATGTAAATGTATTCCTTTTAATATAAACTAAAGGTAACTGAAGGCCAATATTGTCACTCACACATATTTTTTAATTCTTTAATTCTTTCTTGTATGGCAAAGAAAGGCAAGGCATTTTAGCAATATATCTACATATGCATTTCTGCCAGACTAAAAATGTGTCACACTTATTGAAGGCATCCTTCATGTGCATGATAGCAAAAAGTGGTGAAGGATTATTGGTCTAAAAAGGTATTTAACAATTTTGTCTTTATCAGACTAAGACATTAGAGGAAAACAATATGAATGACAGTAGTTCCCCTTGGTGAAAATATTTGTACAGGGTATGTAAATCCTTTTCCTTTCATATGGGTTAATAAAATTGGTGCTTGTCTTCTAATACACATTAATTTTAGATTGGGTGTTGTTTTATGATTCCATCCCATTCCTTTGTTGGTTTATTGGCTATAACACTTTTGTTATCAGTAGTTCCTTTCAGGGTTATAGTATGTATCTTTATCTTATCACTCCACTTTCACATGATACTATAATGTTTCACCAATAGCATGAGGACCTGACAGTAGTATGCTTCCATTTCTTCCTTCCTGGCCTTTGTATTATTGTTGTCATATATTTCAGTTCTATGTGTATTATAATCCTCTACTACTTTTTGGTTTTGCTTAGACAATTTTCTTTGAAAGAAATTCAAATAATAAGAAAATAACCTTGTACATTAACCCAAAGTAGCCATCATTTCCAATGCTCTTCATTCCTTTGTGTGGGTACATATTTACTTCTGGTACATTTTTTTTCTGCCTGAATGGCTTCCTTCAACATTCCTCACAATATGTGTTTGCTGGTGATGAATTCTTTTGGCATTTGTATATCTGAAAGTCTTCATTTATTTTCATTTTAAAGATATCTTCCTGGAGGGACGCCTGGGTGGCTCAGTTGGTTAAGCGGCTGCCTTCCGCTCAGATCATGATCCCAGCGTCCTGGGATCGAGTCCCACATCGGGCTCCTTGCTCAGCGGGGAGCCTGCTTCTCTGTCTGCCTGTGCTCGCTCTCTCTCTCCCTCTCTCTCTCTGACAAATAAATAAAAATCTAAAAAAAAAAAAAAGAAAAGAAAAAAAAAGATATCTTCCTGGATAGAGAATTTTAGGTTAACAGTTTTTTTCTCTTTTAGTATCTTAAAGAGGGTGCTACACTCTCTTCTCATTTGTGCTGTTTCCCGTGAGAAATCTGCTGTTACCCTTACCTTTTTTTTTTCTTTTCTTGATTCCTCCCAAGATTTTTCTCTTCATTGCTGGTTTTAAGCAATTTGATTATGATGGTTTGGTACAGGTTTCCTCATTTCTAATACTTACAGTTTATTGAACTTCTTAGATCTGTGGGTTTATAATTTTCACCAAATTTGGATATTTGGTGCCATTATTTCTTGAACTCTTTTTTCTGCCCTTCCCCATAGCACTTCATAATAAATAATGATGTGTTTATTCTTAGGGCACTTTGGAGTTTTTCCAATGCTCTCTGATACTATCTTCATTTATTTTGTCTTTTTCTCTGTGTGTGTTTTATTTCAAGTACTTTCTATTGCTGTCTTCAAGTTCACTAATCTTTCCCTTATCAACATATAATTGATATTATTTCTATCCAGTGTATTTTTTTTATCCCACAAATTATCATTTTAATCTGTAGAACAAGGATTTGGGTCCTTTTTATATCTTCTATGTCTCACTTAACATGCTTTATCTCTAGTTGTTTGAAAATATGAAACACCCTTATACATTTTAATGTGTTTGTGAATTCTAACATCTGTGTCAGTTCTGGGTCAATATTTGATTGATTTTTCTTCTCATTATGGGTTTTCTTTTCCTACTTCTTTGAATGCTTATGATTTTTATTGGATGCTTTGAGGGTAACTATGTATTGCTATAAATATTCTTGAGCTTTTTTCTAGGACAAGTGAAGTTACTCAGAAACAGTACAATAATTCCAGGTTTTGTTTGTAAGATTTGTTAGATCAGACCAAAACAGTTTTTGTTAATTATTGGTTAATTATTCCTTAGGGTCGATACCAGACTTTCAGTCCTCTCCTAAATGATCTATAGACTGTGAATTTTTCTAGCCTGACCACTGAAAAAAAAAGCACTATTCCCTAGCCTGTGTGAGCTCCCTCTTCTGTTCCTTCTAACGCTTTTGAGTGGTTCTTTCCTCACATGGGTGCACTTCAGCACTCAGCTTAATACTTAAAGGGGAGTCTCTGAACTCTGGAGTTCTCTATCTGTGTAGTTCTCTCCTCTTTCTTAAAAACCTAGCTGCTTCAATCTCTCTGGAATGTCAATTTTTCTCCTCAGCTCAGGGAGTATGCAAGGCTGTGGTTGGGTTTCTTTCTCTGTGATGTGTCCTGGAACCTTTTCAAGGTAATAATCTGGGATGATTTTAGGGTTCACTTGACTTGTTTCTTATTAGGGAATACTATCCTTTGTTGACTGATATCCAATGTTTTAAAACTATTGTTTCCTGTATTTTGTCTGGTTTTCTGGTTGTATGAATCAGTATGGTAAATTTGGTCTCTGTTATCCCATCATTGTCAGAAGCATCAGTCTTCCTTATCTAAATACATTAGTTACCTAAATAATAAGAATAATAGTTATTATTCTTATTATTTAATTTAAAACTTACTCTTCTCTAAGAAAGGAATTAAATCATCTAAAAACATTAGTTTTAAGTGTCTATTGTTTGATTTATGTCTCGAGATATTTAGTTTTTCTTCCTGGGAGGAAAATGCTTTTTTCTAGCTTTCTGAAAAATTGAAGTGATTGCTGGTTCTATATGAAATGACAGTAATTCCTTCTGGAAGGCTCCCAGCTACTTCAGGAAGAGTTTGTGGAATCCGTTTATAAGTTTTTGTAGCTAAGATGTAAAGATTTCAGAAGTTGTCTAAGTCACTGGATCTCTTATATTGAAAATAACTGGTTTCTCCCTAAAAAGTTTTTGTGTCACAGGAAACTCCCCTAAAAAAAAATAAGCATATAGTGGGCCTCAATATATGTGACAACTTGGGACTTAATGAAGTATTGTGGAAAACTCTTTCTACAAGTATTGATTGTATTGACTTTTACAGCTTTGTTCCTACTTTTGATAGTTCTTTTGGAAAGCTCTTACTCAATTCTTTAAGAAGCCAATTAAATGAAGTTTCTTCTTACAGCTCTTCCAGACACATGTCAATCCCACCTTCTGTTGCTCTCATCGCATTCTGTAAAATAGCATTACTAGCAGGGCTATATGGTAATTATTTATTGTGAAGTCTCTTTCCACCAATAAGATGTGTTCTTTCATGACAAGGCCCTCTTATTCATATTTATAGTGGTACTTCTCATTCACCCTTACTACTGATAGGTGATAAATATTTGAGAAACCAAATAACATACATAAGACATTTATGAATAGGGATAAGAAAATAATGTGATAGGAACCATGAATAGAGAGTAGTGAGAAGGAAAGTTGGATTAATAGTGGGTCATATTAGGAAGGATGGAAAAGTTAGTATGAGCAGCAGGAGATGAAATCAGAGTTACTGAATACTATTTAATAAGGAAGACCAAACAAACTGTATAGAACAATGTCACAAGCTCTTCCTTCTACAAAAAAAGCATAAACTTAATCATCTTTTTAAAAAATTTTTATTTTTATTTATTTATTTTTATTTCATTTCTTTTCAGCATAACAGAATTCATAGTTTTACACCACACCCAATGCTCCATGCAATGTGTGCCCTCCATAATACCCACTACCTGGCTCCCCCAACCTCCCACCCCCTGCCCCTTCAAAACCCTCAGGTTGTTTTTCAGAGTCCATAGTCTCTCATGGTTCATCTCCCCCCCCAATTTCCCTCAACTCCCTTCTCCTCTCCATCTCCCCATGTCCTCCGTGTTATTTGTTATGCTCTGCAAATAAGTGAAATCATATGATAATTGAAAGTTTCTCACAATTTCAGTATTTCAAAAATACTTGAAGCAAAGCACAAAATAAACAAATAACTTAGAATGCTCCCCTTCTCAATTCTCCCTCTTCCTTTTCTTCCTCCCCCTGTCTTATATCTTAAGGATATTTTCTAAAGCTATTTTTAGAAGCAGCCATGCAAATTTTCAGTTTTGGCACTGAATACTATAATTCTTTCAGAAACACTTAATACTTTACTTCCATAATATAGACATTTCAGCTTCAGGTGTCTGGTAAAAAATCTGAAATATTTTAAAATAGTAGCAGCAGCAGCAGAGTGGAAGAATTTGAAACAGAGAGTGAATGCTTTATAACACTCAAAATGTCCAAATCAGGATACTGAGATAATAAGGTCAGTACATACATCAGGCAGCCTGAGTTCAAAGAAATTTATTTCAATCAGAGAAAGACAACTATCATATAATATCCCTGATATGAGGAGGTGGAGATGCAACATGGGGGACTAGGGGAGTAGAAAAAGAAGAAAAGAAACAAGATGGGATTGGGAGGGAGACAAACCATAAGTGACTCTTAATCTCACAAAACAAACTGAGGGTTGCTGGGGGGAGGGGGTTGGGAAAGGGGGGTGGGGTAATGGACATTGGGGAGGGTATGTGCTATGGTTAGTGCTGTGAAGTGTGTAAACCTGGCGATTCACAGACATGTACCC
>PISX010007782.1:0-86635 GCA_004024625.1 Mellivora capensis
ATATATATATATATGAAAAATTTTAACTTAACCCTCTGATTCTCTCAGGTGTGTGTGTGTGTGTGTGTGTGTGTGTGTGTGTATCCAGATATTATATTCAAAACTAGAATTGGCTATTAGTGAGATCTATTGATTTTCCAATTAGGATGATGTTTAAATATCAGTGTGGGTTTAAGATATCTAAAATGACAAAGAATGTGGTTTGTGGAGAGAGAGGGGAGGTGACCTAAATGACCTCTGAAAGCTCCTTCCCTTCCTGCAGTCTCCACTCAGACTTTATGCCCCAAGATTAGCGTCAGCAGTCTCTGGCAGATTGTCTTGTGGGATTCCAGACATTGCCACATTGGGAGCCCTTCAAATTGTCAAAGAAGACAAAAAATTGTCTTCTTTTGGTCTCTTCAAGCCCCTTTACCGGTGGTCAATTCTGTTCTCAGGTAATTTGCCAAAGAAAAAGCTTCCTTTTCATTACTGTCTTCCTTTTTTTTTTTTTTCAATAAATCCTGATTCTGTAATGCTTTTTTAAAAATACATTTGGAAGGAAACTCAAAACCTTCTTCTTGCACCTCCCCCTTCTTGCTCCATAAAATTTCTACTCCACTGAGCCATGACTAACATGTACAGTATGCTTGCAATGAAAATTATTTTTCCCTTTAAATGTCCTAACTCCAGATTTTCACTCTTATGACTTTAAGCTTGATTAGGACATATGTTAAAAGTAAAGATCTGTTTTCATCCCTATCCCAGATCTCTTCCTTTGCCACTAAGGTACTTGATAGAAAAATCTCACCTTACCATGGGTTTCAGTTAGTTTCAGCATGGAGAACCACCTATAGATAATGCTATTAAAAGAGAAAAATACCCAACATTGGAAGGGGGAAGCTAACTACAGAGATAATTATTAGCCAAAAGAGTGAGGGTTGTGTGGATTTGGGCAAAGAGAGTCAGAGAATATTTGACTCTTCTTACAAAATATTTAAAAAAATGTAAAAAAGGGAAATACTGAAAAATAATGTAGCTTAGGCATGATTGACCACAGTTGGACAATTTCTGGGTGCATAGAATTAAGAGAAATTCTTTCCTTCCCTTCTATCAACATACCAATCACCTATGGTTTGGTACTTTTGTAAACAACTCTTCCATCATTCAGATCATATTTCCAGATTTTAGCCAATCCACTGTAAAAGTTCATTCTCACACCTCTGTATCAATTATTTCCTATTTCATACTATTTTATTTTTTCATTCTTCCCCTAATGGAAGCCAACTAGAATAATGAGGGCAAAAGGTTATATATACATCTGGTCCCTCCATTTAGCATCCTGGTTTATCTTTTAAGCTTTGTGGAGAACAATGGTGAAAGGTGGGCAGAGGTACCTTCTTGTATGTATTTTCAATGAGAAAAAAAATTCAATATTTTGTACATATGTGACATCTGAAATAACTCAGACATGGCAACATTAAGGAGATCATTGCTTCTTAGTTTCATGTTTAATTGTCAGAGCCAGGAAAGAAGGAGGTGAAGAAAGAAGGCAGGACTTGCATGGGCTGACACTCTGAGGGACCGGGCTAGAGCAGGCATGGCTTTCATTAGATTTAACTGAATTAGTCTGTTTCCTTTAAACAGGAGAGATTAACAAGCCACCAAGGGCCTGCTGTAGGGTTCTGACACTTTTAGTGGCTTGTGACATATGATTTGTGAATATCAATTCGCCTTCAAAAGCAGAAAACACATCTACCATTTGCATGAGGTATGCCAAAAGCTGAGTCTAGGTTAGTTTGGTTGAAATTCATTAAGAAAGACATTTGTTAAGACAGGGGAGGAAATCTTTTATTTGCTTCAATATTTGGATCATTTTTAAGTTCTCCTCTGGATTTAAAAATGGCTACATGTAGGTGTAGGGGTTTAATATGAATGACTTTCTTTAATAAAGAGAATACTTCGAGTCTTGAACTTGGAAACTATGGGGACATTAAATAAAAGGGGGAAAGTGAACTCTTAAAATTATGCTTTCTTAGTGAAAGAATATATCTTTGGGAAGTTTGGCTTCAAGATAAGTACTTCCCAAACTGCATGAAAACACAATATTTTTTCCTCATAGGTGATTAGGTCAAAAGTAACATCTTTGATCGTACACAAATGACATAAAGAATTTAGAGCTGAAAGAACTGATAGAAAAATAAATTAGTACTATAAAACTTTTTTTAATGTTTTTAAAAACATTTCCAGTTTATCATTCTTTAAAAAGTTTATTGCCGGAAAAGTCCTTTTTTTTTTTTGCCCTGTTTCTGTTTTAGTCATTGTGAGTATCAAGACAAACGTTATCAGCCTTTTGAAGCTGCAGGTACAAATTGTAGATAGCAAGAAGAGATCTTCTTTGGTCTTTAGTAAGCAAAATTGGGTCAAGAAAGCATAGAACACTGCATAAAACTCCAGCTATAAGGTTTAATTTCCTAATGTCCTATACTGCCAGTTTGCCTCTGCTTGACTAAAGGATTTCAAATCTGACAGGTCGCAAATTGTATCCTATAGAAGGGCACTGTAGCATACTGATTAAGCGCATGCTCACTGGGGCCACTCTACCTGGGTTTGAGTCCCAGCTCCACCTCCTATCAGCTGTTAAGACTGCAGTGAAATTACTCAGCCTCCTGGCACCTTTAGATTTCCCCATCTGCAAGCTGGGATGACACTACTAGTATCCGTACTGTAGGGTTGTTCGAAAATTAAATGAGTACACATGTGAAGTATTTAGGACTAACTATGATGGTTATTTTATGGGTTATTTTAACCCATTCTAAAAACAGAATTGAAACAATCTCTACAACTCTGGAGCTAGGTATCAGTAGTTAGGACTGTTCCCCCAGTTTACGCCAATCATTCAATGTTGCCTAATAAAATCACTGTTATATTGTTTTTTAAATAAAACTTTACCTGTGTATTCAGTGGATTCTGTTGATATCCAAAATGATAAACTATCAGTGGGACATGAAGAACCCATATGTTGATTAAAACTGAACTGCCTCCAAACATTTTCAGTGATCAACATGGAAAAACAGGGATTTTCCATGCAGTTAATCTAAGAGATTGTAAGAGTATTACTGAATGTTTATTATGCTTAAGGTAAAATAAGAATGAATTTAAGAATACAGCTTTTTCTAAGTTTTTTTTTTCTAGTTACTTTCTAGTTTTACTGTAGGACAAAGGGTTACCATTACTAGTTGAAAACTTTGACTCAGTTTGTGTCAGTCACTGAATACGATCATGGGGTATAGGAAGGTCCAGAACAGGATGCTTTTATTCTATAATCCTTGTCATCAAAAGGGAAAATAATACAACTGTTTATGGATGTCATATTTCTGGTGAATAAAATCAGCAGTGTTCAATATGAGATTTTTTTAAAAGTTGAAAAAATTAGATGCCTTCTTGGGAACACAGGACATTAGGGCAAAAACATCTTTGGCCAGATACCTCAGAGGGATATACAGCAGACTATACAAATAATTTAAAACCCCATGAAGTCTTTTTGGACTGTGAAAAACCCAACCACACTACTTGAGGTTGGTCATTACAGTAGCCATCTCAGATTAATAAATTATGATTACATATAGCTCAACTCAGATGGACAGATTCTGGCTCATCTTATTAAATGACTTTGAAGCTTTCAGTACAAAGAAAAAATAGTAAGAAGAAATAAACATGGGAAAAAAGATACATCAAAGGGTGTGCTAATTGTTGATTTTTTATTAATATTTCCAGAATCATATTCCCTGTGACTTTGTAAGAGACATTCTGTAAGTTATTTGAGCTGTAAATCTGGTCCAAGATGTCTTTTGTAGGAATAAAGAAATGTCACTGAACCAGAAGGGAAGCCATCATTTGCATACTCATGGGACACCCAAGGTGGGCATATCACATAGCCTTCACTGTAGTGCCTGCCAGTCGAAATCACCTGAAAAAGGGGTCATATATGGGGACTGATGCTGAGGTAATTTCCACAGCTGAAGGAAAGAGAGCCTCACAACAGAGAGGAATTCCTCTCAATAATGCCCAAGTCATTAAAGAGCTGCTGGGGTTTGAAAGATCATTTTTGGGCAACTCTATAGACTATCATCAGTATTCTAGCTTCAGGATTCTAGCTTTGGAAACTGTGCAGCAAAGTCAAGTGATCACTTGGAGGTTTCCATTCCTGCTAACACTCTTGGGATTAGGGGTGCTTGTACACAGATTCCTGTGGCTTCAAAATAATAATAATAATAACAAAACAAGTGGGGAGGAGCCCTGAATCACTGAAAGTTTGTTTACACAATTGTCATTTGATGTAGCATCCCCAGCTCTTGCTCATAAATAGTAGTGGCAGGGCACTCCGACACGGGGAGAAGACAGCCGGCTTTACACAGGCGTCATTTCTCCCTTCACCCAGACTTGTCCCACATGCCTCGGATCTTCACACAGTGAGCTGAGAACTGACCTCACCTCAGGTTTATCAGTAACTTCCACCAACCAGAGAGTGTTTACATTCCAGCATATGTTTTAACTCACTTTTAAAATTATTTTCTCTTTACAAAATATACTGGCACTTTGCCCATTCCCAGAATATGTGCAAAAATGGAAAATATGCAAACATGCAGTATGTGTATGAAACTCATTCTGCCAGTTTTTTTAGATTATTCCAAGCTCAAGACACCTTTGGCCTTTTATCTCCTCACCTCCACACCTAACTTAGTGTCATCCTTAATTTGACTTTTTCTTAGAGGTTTGTTGGTATTAAGAATCACTTGAGGGGGGCGCCTGGATGGCTCAGTGGGTTAAAGCCTCTGCCTTCAGCTCAGGTCATGATCCCAGGATCCTGGGATCGAGCCCCGCATCAGGCTCTCTGCTCGGCAGGGAGCCTGCTTCTCCCTCTGCCCCTCACCCCACTTGTGTTCTCTCCCTCTCACTCTCTCTATCTCTCTCTCTCTCTCTCAAATAATAAATAAAATCTTAAAAAAAAAAAAGAATCACTTGAGATGTTTATTAAAGTTCAGATTCCTGGGTGTGTACCTCTTACCAGTTTCCCCTGCCGCTGTGCTGTCCTTGCAGAAGAGGACTCCTACTATTTGCATTTTGAGCCAACACCCTAGTTCATTCTGATCATATGGTCCAGAGGCCCAACTCTGAAAATACTTAATGTTGCTTTTTAATACCTGCTATTTCAAATCTGGCCTCTCTTGCTCTTTTTGCTCCAAATGTCTTTTCTATGTACTTATTAGAAAGAATCTTATTTTTATTAAGAGAAATCAGTAGGGACTGCCTCTCAAGTCAGAGCTGACAACTGCTATTGTATTGCTAAGTGTGTCTTAGAAGCTTCCTGTAGATTTGTAGGGACCTATGCTATTTGCACAGTCCTAGAAACTAGAAGTAAAAATCTTCAAATGCCACGAGGGATGGGAAGATTGATCCTTATACCTAGCATGTTCATTGTGCTGAAGATAATTGTGGATCAGATCTTTTACCCAGGTCCCTTGTATGACAGCCCTGTTCCTAATTGCACCCAACTTTCCCAATATCACCATTCCCTCTCTTCTCAAATGACTATAGCCCCAACACTCTGTTAACTCTGAGTGTGAAGGAGAAAAAGGAGTGAGTGCTTTCATCATCAGGAGGAGGTGTCATCATCAGCCTAAGCTTGGGAAAAAAAGCCCCATTACCCTAAAACATGACAACAAAACACATATCTGCTGTCTGCAACTTCATAGCCCCTACTGCTGTGAGAAGAACTAATTTTCTGTAAGAGGAAATGCCAGTTTTAGAACCATGCTTTCTTCCAGCTTTAAAAATTTTTAAAAATATTTTATTTATTTGACAGAGAGAAATCACAACTAGGCAGAGAGGCAGGCAGAGAGAGAGGAGGAAGCAGGCTCCCTGCGGAGCAGAGAGCCCGATGTGGGGCTTGATCCTAGGACCCTGGGATCATGACCTGAGCCGAAGGCAGAGGCTTTAACCCACTGAGCCACCCAGGCGCCCCTAGCTTTAAAATTTTAAGTGATATAAACAGTCATGATAATAAATTTTAGGAGAGTTGCACCATTATGGATTTTGTGGTGTGAAAAGCTTAAACTAGGATGTTATTGAATTTTATCCACAGTGACAGAGGATAGAGGATGCAGGGTATAGTTTCAAAGAGAGCAAACGTGGCTTCAACATATTGAGAGACATTGAAATACTTTGGAAAGTACCAGTTGTTTAGCTTTTAATTATATTATCCATTTATTTTTTTTCTAAGATTTTATTTATTTATTTGACAGAGATCACAAGTAGGCAGAGAGGCAGGCAGAGAGAGAGGAGGAAGCAGGCTCCCCGCGGAGCAGAGAGCCCAATGTGGGGCTCGATCCCAGGATCCCAGGATCATGACCTAAGCTGAAGGCAGAGGCTTACCCCACTGAGCCACCCAGGTGTCCCTATATTATCCATTTATTAAATAGATCTTCTGTCACCTTTAACTCTAAAAGGGCGTCTTTAAGTTGGAAAGGTTCCCGTGGGCTTAGCATGTGGTTCAGAGTATGGCTCTTAGACCACTGAGGAGAAAGAGAACAGATACTCTTTAATCCACACTGAATTTATAACCCAGTGGAAAAGTCAGGCCACAGTTCTGCATCAAACCATAAAAGCCCTTCTTTGGCCCTGGTAGTGACCAGCAGTCAAGCTACTATGTGCAGATAAACTGTATTTTTTAAACAATGTTTTAAGAGACATGGTCATTTAAACTCATTGTCAATTTAGATTCAACTAAAATTTGAGGTTCTGTTACAAGCTTGATTGTTGGCTACTTTTACAGAAATTATTTTACTCTTCATTGATCAGATGAAGAATCTAGACAGTTAGACAATTAAGAGGTGGATAAAGTGTTCACCCTTACATCTGAATTCATGCTTAGTACTGTCCATGATAAGATACTGTTTTGGTCAAATTATCCTTAATTTGGACCACATAAAATGGTCACAGTTGACTGTATTAGTTTCTTAGGGCTGCTATAACAAATGACCACAAAGTTGGTGGCTTAAAACAACAAATTTATTTTCTGACAGTTCTGGGGACCAGAACTCAGGGGTCCAATATCAGTTTTACTGGGCTGAAATAAAAACATTGGCAGGGTGACATTCCTTCTGAAGGCTCTCTAGGGGAGAAACCATACATCGTCTCTTCCAGGTTCTTGAGCCACATTCCTTGGCTCAGGGCCCTTCCTTTGTCCTTAGAGCCAGTAGTACAGCATCTTCAAATCTTCTCTCTGCTTCCATCATCAATCATCCTCTATCCTCTGTGTGTGTATGTCCAATCTCCCTCTGCCTCTATTTTGTAAAGACATTTGTGATGGTGTTTAGGGCCTGCTTGGATAATTTAGGATAATGTCCTCACCTCAAAATAATTGATTTAATCACAGCTGCAAAAACACTATATGTGATAATGTCCAGATGTTCCAGGGGTTAAGACCCAGTATCTTTGGATGACCATTATTCAGCATACTATACCACCTTCTGGACCCACACAATTCACATCCGTCTCTCATGTAAACTACATTCGTCCTATCCCAACATCCCTCAAAGTTTATATACAACATAAACTCCACTCCAAAATCTCATTTAAATATCATCAGTTAAGAAATCCCAAGTCTGATCATCTACATAATCTGAATCAGTTGTGGGTAAGACACTGCTCCAACCTGGGGCAAAATTCCTCTATATCTCTGAATTTGTAAAACCAGAAAATAAAGTATCTCTTCCCAAAGTACAATGGTGGGACAGGCATAGTATGGCAGTTACAGACATTTCCATTACAAAAAAAGGAAAGTGGAAGGAAAAAAAAGGAAGAAAAGTGTCACCAGTCCCAACCAATTTCAAAATCTAGTAGGGCAAATTCCTGTAGATTTTAGTGCCTTAGAATAGTCATCCATAGCTTATGGGTCTTACCTCTGGGCCAATGGTTAGGGTATCTGCCTCTACACCTGTGGTTCTGCCTTCTGCACCTAAGGCTCTGCCCTTGTGGTGATCCTGGTGATCCTTCCTTCCTTTTTTTTTTTTTTTTTTTTTTTTTAAAGCTACCATGTGTTTGTAGCCAAATAGTTTTACTGGCCTGTTTCCTGCCTGTACAGTTGTGGGAATCTGACAGCTCTGTCTCTTGCAGTCTAAGCTGGCAGTGTTTCTGCTGCTACAACATTCTCAAAACCTTGTGGGTCTTCTATGTATGTCATAGGCATCCCTGTTGGTAGTCGGAGGGTCTTCCTCAGATCCTCCTTTGATAATCTCTATTCCTAGCTTCTGTTGAAATTGCTGAGGGAGCCTATCAGTCACGGTGCTAATCTCTCCAGCACTAGATTAAGACTCTCCAGCCAACCCCGCCCGCAACCCCCGGCCTTTTCTGTAGAGCGTACTTCCTTAGCAGTGTAGCTCCTAACTGGATAGGCTGAGGATTTCCCAAATCACCAAGTTCTGGTTCTGTGTTGCTTAATAGTTCTTTCTTCACTTTATCTCTTTTCTCCCACACTTTACTAAAAGCAGCAAGAAATCAGGCTGCATCTTCAACACTTTTCTTGGAGTTCCTCACAGTTACACTTGCAAGTTCACCACAGACAAGTTCTACCGCCCACATGACTGTAATCCACAGCGCAGCTAAGTGTCTGCCCCTGTCTGACAAGGGTTGTCTTTCCTCCAGTTCCCAGTAACATGCTCCTTATTTCCTCTAGCTGTCATCAGAATCACTTTTAATATTCATATTTCTACCAATATTCCATTTGTGAAGAGATATGTATTCTTTAAGATAACATGGGCTTTCTCTACTCTGCTCTTTACATCCTTCTGAGCCCTTGCCAGAGTGCTTTTAATGCCTGTATTTCTACAGAAGTCTGTTTGAGACAAAAAAAGCTTTCTCCATCATGTGTCTCAAAATTCTTCCTCAAAATTCTTCAAAATTATTCCCATTATCTAATTCTGCACTCACTTCCACACTTTTAGGTATTTGTGATAGCAATACCCCACCCTGAGGTATCAAATCTATATTAGTTTCCTTTGGCTGATGTAACAAATTGCAACAGAGTTGGTGTCTTAAGGCAATAGTAATTGATTCTTTCACAGTCTGGAGGCCAGAATCCCAATATCTACTTGACTGGGCTCAAATGAAGGTGTCAGATTGGCCAAGCTCCTTCCATAGGCTCTGGGGGAGACTCTCTCCTCTTCCAGCTTCTACAGCAACATTCCTTGGCTCATATCTCCTTCGTTCATCTTTAAAACCAAAGCATCACATCTTTAAGTCTCTTTTTTGCTGTTTCCATCACTGAACTGCCTTTTGTGTGTGTCCGATCTCCCTTTGTCTGTCTTTTATAATAAGAACAAGTGACAGCATGTAAGGCCCATCTGGATAATGTAGGATCATCTGGAACTAGTTCTGGAACTAACATCTACTCAGTATGTCTATAATGGGGAGTACAGTAAGAAATGGGGTGGGGAATCAGTAGGGAAGAAATACTGAGGGCCTCACAGGACCTGTTAAAGAATGTAGATCTTGTTCTTGTTCAAGGACATTGTGAAGAAATTAAAGTATTTAATAGGGAACTAGCTTGTGTAGGTTTGTGCCCTTCACAGAACAAACTGGCCTTCAAGAGTGAATAGGGTGCCACTGAAAATATGCCAGGGCAAGAAGTACATGGTGAGACTGTCCTAGCACCAAGGCAGAAGGTCCTCTTTGCTGATCCTGGACTAGGTTTGTATCCTGACTCACTTATGCTAACTATCGCACTTGAGCCTGGCATCATAACTTTCAGACTCAGTTTTCTCCTCTAAATATAGTATGGGAGTAACAATGACTATTCATTTTATAGAATTTTTCTGAGAATCAACTCGTGAACACATAAAAATGCCTTATAAGCTATAAAATATAGTAGTATGATAATCAGCTTTCTGTCTAATCTTATATTAGGCCATGACTTAAGGATCATTTCAGAAAATGAAATAATTTAAAAAAATGTAGCAGTCCTAGCATAAAATGGTAATGAGAGTAACATACTGAGCTCTTAAAATGTGCCAAGCCCTGTATTGAGAATTTCACATTTATAGTCTCAGTTGTAAGTTTACAAACTCCTCCTGCCAACACTCATGAGGTAGGTGATGTTATTATCTTCACTTAATAGTTGCAAAGATCACGATGTGGTAATTTGTCCAAGACCACAAAGCTGCCGAGCTTTAGAACCCTGATTCTGTATCAAGAAGTTGGTCTCCAGAGCTCATGGGCTTCATCTTGGGTGTAAGTTTCATATTTGCTGTCCATGTCTTAAGCCTCATTTGTTATTTAAGTATATTCTTTTGCAAGAAAAGGAGCTGTATCTACTTTGTTCCTTTTCCTAATCACCTAAACCAGGTAAGTCTGAGCTAATTTAGAACAATAATGACAAGAAGAAATACACAATGGGAGCAAGTACTGATGAGGCTTCAATAGTAGCCTTTGGGAATCAGCTGAGAAATGACAAAACCCTCCCCAGCGCTATGTATATTTTAAGAACTTCTGCAGTAGAGACTATTTAAAATTTTTAAGTAACGATGAGTGCCATTTGGGGTGGATCAGAAGAACTATTTTGTGTCCCTAATATAAAATCAGTTTTGAGTTTTGGTTTGTTTTGGTGATCAAGCTAGAATTTCAGTATGTTTAGGTTATGTCTATTATACTATAATTTATACAGCCTTGTAAAATATTTCTCTGCTTTCTCTTTGTTTCCTTTACTTCAAGAAGTAAAACAAATAATGAAGGCCAATTTTAAATGAAAACTCTGTTAATGTAATATTTTAGCAGAAAATTGGAGTTCTCAAATCCAAGGGTATTTATATACCATACTCCTGCCCCATAGGACAGCACTTTATAGTGTATTTTACTTAGGGTTTCATAAGGTAGCCCCAGCCCGTAAACTCTGCTCTACCTCCTTTGCCCGCCTGTTATTGCCTGGAAACGTCACACAAGGTTCTGTGCTCTCTTTTAGGATATTCTTGTTCCTCTCATTCTATCGATGTCTAGCTGGAGTCCTTATCATCAGTGTGATCCTGCCCGTGTCATTCGTGCATTGTATGGGTTGCCGTTCACTTCGTTTCTGCCCTGCTTCTTTGGTGGTTAGTATAAATGTCTTACATTATCTTCCAACCCCTTGTGAGAATCTATGTCTAGATTGTAAACCCTTAGAAGCTATGGACCAAAAAGCCACAATCATGGGATGAGGATCAAGAACCTTAACTACAGAATTTAGTGAGAGCTGAGCATCTCTGATAATCCTGGCTCAAAATCATATCATAACTTGAAGCATAGTTTATCTTGAAATATTTCACCTAAAATCGCTTTTCTCTTTTTGCCTTTTCTGCAATAATCTCCTTTCCTCCAATCTCCACAGTTACCTATTTCATCCCTGTTTGTTCTCCTTTGTTCTTTTACAATACGTCCTTGAACTCATTTGTTATCTTTATTTTCAACTCTTCTCTCTCTTCAAATTATCTTCAGTTTTCAAATATCTGTTACTAGTTTCTAAATAAACCAGATCTTTGCTCTTCCCCCCAAACTTTAGAGCATTACAAATACTACAATTGCAAATCTGAAATAATTTCAGATGTTCAAATATTTCCCTTTAATAAAAATGCTAAGTGTATTCCTCATTCCTGCCTTTCTTCAGTTCCCAGTATTTTTACTTCCTTCTTCAGCAAATAATCTGCTAGTTGCTTTCCTGATCCTTTTCCTTAAAACAAAGGGAAGCATCATCTTTACATTTTCTTTATGTAATACCCATTTGATGAGGCCTTATTAGGTACCAGGCACCATTAATCTAGTCCATTCATTAAGTCTGACTTCTCCAAACTTCTCACCAAACCCCAGGCTCAGTGCGCTGATTCTATACTTCTTGGAGGAGGCGTCACTTGCCATCCTCTTCCTAGCCCCCACCTTCAGATGCCTTTTAACCATGAGGTTTAGAATATTTCCCAATTGTTTTCTTTTAGAGTATATTACTTGTTTCTTCCTAGCATTTACCCCAATTTTTTATCACATCTTTGTTTACTTGATCTTTCTTTCTTTCTTTTGGTCACTGTCTTTAGACTATGAGAGCAAAACCATCACTTTTCAGTACTGTATGTACGTGTCACACAGTATATGACACAAAGCAGGCACTCAATTTCTGCTGAATGAATGAATAATCTCATTTAATCGTGACCAGGAAAGTATTGTTAATGTCATTGTTTTACTGATAACAACTTGCCCAAGTCATACCCTGTTGTCTGGCAGTTCAAAACCTTAACTACGGGGCACCTAGGTGGCTCAGTGGGTTAAAGCCTCTGCCTTCGGCTCGGGTCATGATCCCAGGGTCCTGGGATAGAGCCCCGCATCAGGCTCTCTGCTCAGCAGGGAGCATGCCTCCCCCCCTCTCTCTGCCTGCCTCTCTGCCTACTTGTGATTTCAGTCTGTCAAATAAATAAATAAAATCTTAAAAAAAAAAAACACAAAAAACAAAACCTTAACTACACCCACTTCTGTGTCTTCAAAGTGTATTTTCAATCCAGGACCATACTTGTAATCACTTTTAATCAAAGCTCACACTTTTAATCCCTCTTTCCTACTGCCTCTTTAACAGGAACTCTGGACTTAGCCTTTCTTACTTTGATACGGTGGTGCAATTACTTCTGTAGGATTCTTTTTAGATCACAGGTTCTCATTTCAGTTAATTTAACATGCCATCAAATGCCAGCGCTTGGGTTATATTTCCTTTACACCTTTCTTGTCATGTCAGCCCTTTTGCAGTGCTACTCATTAGCTTGATTTCTTTCCTGGAGTTCAAAACCCTTGTCTCCATCACTCTAGCAAAAAGCATGTCCTCCTCCTTCCACAGTCTGTGTCTAAATGCTCTCTGGCTTCTTCTGCTTTTCCTCTGGCTTCGAACATTCTAATTATATGTCCTTTACTGTATCTCTTGCTTCAGCTTTAAAGCACTTCTGTAGTTTTGTTTATTAAGTTTTTATTCCATAATCCGATCAACATGCTTAGCACTTTTTTTTTTCATATTTGTGGAATCATACCCTTCTATGGAGATGATCCAAAAAATGCTCTAGAAATCTGGTTTACTATATTGGTAATTACTGTTATTAATAACATTGTAAATATAGCTCACTTTAGATGAGAAATAGTTTGTAAATTAATATCATGTGTCACCATTTTCCCCATGTTACAAAATATTAATTTTTATTTTAATAATTCTATTAATAAATTGAATAAATTTAGGCTTTGGAAATATATCTATATCTATATATTTATATAATTTGAAACCAATTGTGTTTTTTTAATTTGAAGTCAATTGTAAAAAGAAGCTTGACTTTTAATTACTGTGGTAACAGAGCAATCTAACATATATAGTCAGATTTTGTATATAATAAAAATAAATTTAATTCAGCCATCAGTACAAAAAGGCTCTTCCTTGAAAGAAATACGAACACACATGTTTCTATTAACTCAAATTCTAACTCCTGTCAGTGTCTTAATATTTTTCCAACAAAGATATATGCATTTCTATATTTGGTCAGGTTGGAGTATATATATGCATGTGTATTTTACATTTTTTGACAACAATTATTTTAAGAAAATGGGTTTTATTTTTTAAAGCTACATTTGGCAGGGATGTACAGAGAAGCTTTGTAATTTAAGGGAAATCATGAAGTTGGAAATAGTAAAGACCTTTATGGTTAGCATTCATCTTCTTTGAAATAAATAGTGACTAAAATAGAGGAAAAATAGTTATTTGATTCTCTAAATCATCTTTACTTTGTCTCACAGGAGTCCAAAGACAGAAAGGTAGGGAAATTGACAAAGTAGCTAGTAAGTTACTAGCTTACTAGCTAGTACTAAAACATGTTACATGTACTAAAACAAGTTAAAAGAAAGGTAAAATGAACCTGTAAAGAGAATTATTGGAAACAGAATATTTAATCTGGGGCAAACTGCAGAGGATGATTTAATAACCAGTCAGCATTCATTCACAGAAGGTATTTTTCTGTGGTTTGCCTATTTCACTAAAGGCAAGGCTATAAGAAATTGACCTGAGTGCTGGGATAAGAGAGAATTCACTGGAGATTCAACATGAGAAGAGACTCCTGATGGGGTATGTGGAATTTACATTGCTGAAGAAATTTATGCATAGAATATCTATCTATCTATCTTGGATGTTGCACATTCAAAAAGGTTGAGGCTGCCGGCTCCAAATATGACATGCTAAGCAATGATAATGGATGAATTTCCCTGGCCTAAGTGGTATGGAAAAGGGTTTGGAAACCAGGAAAAAGTCGGTTGGGAGGAGAGGACAAGAAAAAGAGGAGGAAAATAAGGAAGGACTGAAAAGGCATTATGGTTTCTGAAAAAGTATCAGAGGCAGGGCTACCACAGATGGCTAATATTTCAGGTGTATAAATGTCTCAAGATAGAACTATTAGGGCCCCTGGGTGGCTCAGTCATTAAGCGTCTGCCTTTGGCTCGGGTCATGATCCCAGGATCCTGGGGTCGAGCCCCGCATCGGGCTCCCTGCTCTGCAATGAACCTGCTTCTCCCTCTCCCACCCCAACTGCTTGTGTTCCCTCTCTCACTCTTTCTCTCTGTCAAATAAATAAATAAAATCTTAAAAAGAAAGATAGAACTATTAGAAGTTGATGAGCCTTGACTTGTAGAGACTTTATGAATATGTCGGCTTATCCTCAAACAGGCACAAGGCATCCAACAAGGTTAAGGATGAAAACTAACACGTACGTTTTTCAGTAAAGCATGTTAACACCAGGTGCTTGAAAGAAAATAATGATTATAGAAAAATGATCTTTTAAAAAAGTTCTCAATTTTGCAGTTAAACATTGCTATTTGGAATTGAGTTGCAGTTAACCCACACTATTCATAATTAAGTGATAGCTGTGGTGCAGTTATTAGGTTATATTTACTTAACAGTTACCTGAAGTTGGGGATATACCGACTTAATCAATACTTTGCCTCTTCTATTATGGTTAATTAAATGGTTCATTAGTTGCTCTGTGTCATCATTCACTGTAGGAAGCATGCCAAACATTTGAAAATTCCTCATTAATGATAACACACATACTGACAGATTAGATATAGGTAAAGGTGGACAGATTTAGGCTAAAGAATTATTAGGTGAACTGTAAAATGAGGCAATGCTTTACTGCCAGCAGTATGAATCTTTCAGATGGTAATTGGATGCACGTGTTAGCAGCAGTAAAAAGTCACTGTCCAGTTGTCCACCTTACATGGGAATCTACTCTGAGTGTCTTCTTTGATTTATTGTTCCAATTAGAACACAGTGTTCAAAGAAAGAACACAACTGACCTGCTTTTAAGGCCAGGGAGCCTTTAAGGCCGTTATTTGGTGGATGACCTGACTCCCTTTTAGGTATCTTGAAACTTTCTATTTGTGTCAACTCTGTACTGATTAAATATTTGGTTTTAAACTGATTCTATAAAGCATTGACATTTTATATTCATTAATTCTTGGTCAGAGTGTCACTGATGACTTCCCAAGATGCAGGTCCATTTTCTTTCACTAACTTTAAAGGCCTAGTTCTAGGTTGTCACTTGTCATCCAGACTGACTGGCACAGGTAAAGGGAGCAGGCACTGGGGGAAAAAGAAAGAGTGCCAGTGATGAAAAGTTAAGTATTTTTGATTGGTAAAACGAAGTAACAACACCACTGGTCACATGGTAAATGTAAATGAGTCTGAAATCATGGCAATATACCATAAAAAATGAAGATATTTCTGCATAAAGGACTTGAGACAAAATGAGGTTCATTATCTTCTAGACTGTGATAAAGCTGTATTAAAATTACATAAACATAAATCTTATGTCTCATCATACTGGAAAATTGAAAAAGAACTTAAATCCTGTGAGGGAAATGCTAACATTTTACTTACTTATATTAAGCCAGTATCAACTCTTAATGCTAACAAATGTTGGAACAGTAATACTAAAAATGTCATCTGAATTACTCTTCATTGCAAAGTTCACAGAATTAATGTTAAGATAGATTAAAATCACTTTGAACTAATATGCATGTATTACTCTCCTTTCTGAAGGATAATAAAGAAATATCATTTGTACTACAATTTTGGATAAGTATCCAGACATTTAAGGCTTAGGAAAGATGTAGATATTCACAGGCAGCTCATAAATGTGAGGAACATTAGCTCCATTTCAAATGAGCTGTCAACTTTTTTCCAGCATTTTTGGCTTGTGGAAAGTCAGACATTTGGATAATAAATGGGGTTTGCCTCTGAACATGAAGGTAACTGTGCAGGAATTTAAAGTGCTCATTCATATTCTACTATAAGTTCATTAAACACTAAAAAAATGAACTGGGATAAGCCTTTTTGCTTTAAACCAGACAGTAAAAGTATAGAAGAAAATATGCATGCAATGGAGTTTCCTTCGCGCTGTGAGACACAATTTTTCTTTTAAATTCTGTGCTTACACATCATTTTGAAAACACCTGTTTTTAAAGAATGGGCCATACCTTTGCCTAATAGAATCCTAAAATACCCAAGACCTACCTAGAAATTGGCATTTCTGAGTTCTCATACTCTAATATTGGCATGTGATTTCTGCCAGCTGTTTTCTTGGGTTTCTTCTAGTAGGTTATAAATCAGGTTTATGAAGAGGAAACTCTGTAATTGTGCATTTTTTAATGGATTTATGATAAAGCCATCAAAGTGGAGGGTCCATATGGTAGGAATGCAGTAAAGGCAACAGGACAGTGTCATGTAAACATTAAATACAGTGCCTTCCACCTTCATAAATCCTCAGTGCGCATGATTAAGTGCTGTCAGTTGTAAATTATGCAACTAAACTCTAGAAATGACCACAACTTAAATAAGATACCAGTTGTATATAGGTTTTCTTTCCAAAAATCCATTGTATATTTATTAGAAGATGATATTCAAATTTCTGTTTTCCTCAACAATTACTTTCTTGCCCTTACTTAACTTCCTATAATAAGTCCTAGTCCTGATTTAGAAGTAATAAGGCAAACCTTTAATCCTAGACAGTAATTTATCATTTACATGTGGTAAAATACCTTTTAGATTTATAGACTCATTTTAGAGCCTTCTTAATATATATATATATAGCTTGAGGTCTCTACGATTTTGCCCTTTTTAGAATCATATATCAGAAGTTTCTGCAATAGCCCAATTTCACACTGGTATTTACAAAAAAATTACTTTATCACACGTGGGAACAATTAAACATTTTGCCCTTAGCTGTAAACAATTACTATAAACAATGACATTTGTTTTTATGGGTTTTTCTTAAATGGTCATGTATTTCTAATGCCCTGTTCAAGAGATGAGATCTGTGTATATGTATTTTGTATTTCCATAAGCAGATATATTCCCAAACAAAATATCAATAGAGATATTTCACTTAGAGAATGCACTAACCTTGTCTGATACCATGTAGCCACCTGAAGTGAGGATACCTTGAACATGTTTCATTTCTGTTCCTCTCCCAATTTACTACTCTTCCAGTTTGAACCTGAAGAACTGTGGGTGTTCATAGCAAGAAGTGATTACGATTTTGGATAATTTGTTGTTTAGAGTTTTGAGGCATCTAATTAGAATATTATTGGATCAATGTTGCCAGTAGTGGAGGTAAAAGAAATAACCAAATAGATTTGGTTTCCAGTTGAATGACCTTGGATAATTTCCTTTTTTCAGCTTCATCTTTGAAAAAATATGGATAGTTATACCTAAGTTATAGGACCATTATGTGTTAAATGATCTATATATTTAAAGAAATAGGCACATGCTACACAGTACATACTGATTTCTCTATTGTTTCTGGAACTCCTTTTCTGCAAAGACTCCCAAGCACTGTTTTGAGAATAGCCATTCTGTTTTGAGAATAGCCATTCTTGGCAATCTCAAGTTTAGGGATACATTTTCTTTTCACTAGACTCCCCTTTTCTACAAGTGACAACCGTGGGAGAAGCCCACAGTCCACTCACATCCAGAAGTAAGTCTACCCAGTCCCAGTAGCAAGGGTATCTAACAGCTGTATCCAGCCTTTTTAGGAGGCCAGAACTGGAGCTGAGTGGTAATGTTTCAAGGGCAAAGCGCTAGATGTAAAGAATGATAAAACGAACTTAAATGAGCCTAAGCAAACCTAGTGACAGATACACTACAGCTATTCTAAATTATTCAAGCTTTCTTAGACTTCTAGCTGAAAAAACATAATTCATCTTTGCTCCCTTTATTCTATTTTCAAACCAAAAACCACCCCTCTTCAAAAAAAAAAAAAAAGTTATAATCACCCAAATTGCGAAGAGTTTCTTTAGGCGTATAATATTTTTAGAACCATCCAATTTCTGGGAACCAGCTTTGGAGGTAGAAGTTAAAAATGATTTTGCAATGCTTATGGGTGATTTCCTTACTTCCCCTTTGTTAGTATTTTGCTGGCAAAAAGCCAGTAAAGCAGTTGTTTAATTACCCAGGACATCCCAAACATATAACCTCTTAGATAAGCTGTTACTGTATTTTAGCAGCAATAATACTAGGGTCAAAAGTAACAAAGAAAATTAAGCTTCAAATAAGCAAACCTCAAAAGAACAGCTTTGTATATTGAGAATAATTAATAACTTGTTTAAGAAAATGTTACTGAAAAGTGGTTTTTGGACAAGGAACTGACACTCTTCAGAAACCCTAATATTTAGCAGGCTACCATTTGGTGGGCTGGCTGGCTGGTTACCCTGTAGGCATGGTAAAAGTTTGTTCACATGTAATTATGCAACATTTAGACAATATCTTAATGATACCATGTAGTTCAGCTGAATCAGTACAGCTGGAAATTGTAGCAGTGTTCTGATTACCCAGCCACATGTGAAATTAAGACTTTTTCAACCTCTACTTTTCACTTGCTATGTTTTGGTACAGATGTTCTTGGAAAGCCTAAATTGTTATGGTTTGACATTATTTAGCAGTAAGCCCCACCCCCTTTCATTTTCAACCATTAATTAACATTGCATTAGTATATAAGATATGATATTTTAACAAGGGCTGTTGCTACACTTTATCATATGGGAGAGATATTATTATATTTTGGATAGTTAAAATGGAAATTTTCCACACTAGTTTTTATGCAATAAAAATTATATACTCTTCTCTTCACAGATAAGTCTTATTGTAAAAATATACTTCTATGTGTATCCTGACAATCATTTTATTAAATAAGCACACACGATTATTATTTTAGAAAATATTCATTTCAGTTGCATAAACAAACTAGTATAGATTGGTCCTTGTGTCACATTATAAAGACACTTAAAATATACCAATAACAAAATCAAATTAGTGTCAGAAAAAAAAAAACAACAAATGGAATTTTGCTCAAGGTTAACACTTTGAAAATATATTTATCTCCATGAACTAAAAATACAAAGAAAGGTTTCAGTCAATGGGGATTTTTTTTTTTTTCTTTCTAAACTCCCATCTCACTCTTTAGCAAGTGTTTAGCTTACTTCTTCCCCTACCTGGATGACACAACTCTTTTGTTTTAGAAGTGAACAAAGGTATTAAATTTTAATCAACAACTATAACATCTATGCACAATATCTAATGAATTCAGGTATCAAATGACTTTCAAACAAAAAAATCATAAATGACATTATTTCAGCCACTTTCTATGAATCAGAATGGAAAAGAACAGGTAATGGACTATTTAACATCTCTATACTAAACACAAGATGGAATACTTGAAAATACTTTCACAAGTGCTTTTATTACTTCTAAACATACTGCTAATTTTAGTAAATGGAAGCAGCTGCTGAAGAGGACCAGAAGTTAATGCTGAAGATACGTGGATCCCCAAATAAGAAATCTTAAGTCTTAATTCCTATAAATCTTTATTTTAAAAGAAAATGCTAAATTCTGATTAACTGTCTTTCCCCTTAGTACCAGATACTTTTCTGGGCCAAGGTATCTTGGAATGTCCAACCCATGTATTTAAGTCAGTTGGCAAGAAATTCCCAAACAACTGACACATAAAGGGTAATTTGGAAGTACCATTGAGATAATGCTAAATGGTCATTAAAGATGTTTAAATGTCATTGTCTACTGTCCTCAGTGTGCCATTACATAGCCTCAGGATCCTTTCAAACAGCAATCAATAGAAAGTGAATAAGTCTCCCCACTTGAAAGTAACTAGGAAAGGAAGCCAACGAAATAATCTGGCTTTGCTGGACTGATTCAAGAAGAGACACAATATCCACCCCTCCTCTTCTAGTTCTCCCTCCCTCTACCCAGCCCACAGCCCCTGCAAGAAAGAAGCGAAAGAGCTAAAGAAGGAGAGAAGAAAATGGAAAGAAATCCAGGGATGAGGCGGAGGGCGTCCTTCGTCCGGAGCAGAAAACCTCATCCAAGGGGACAAACTACAGCCATGGAAACAGACTTATGACTTTTACTTTGAAAATAAAAGAATGACAATGGAATTTGTGTGAGGTCTGTGTGAATCCAGTCCCAGATGTTTACAGCGCTGTAGTAGTGTGGCTCTGCAATATGAGAGGTTTCCGAAGAAAGGAGTACAACAGGACGCCACAAAGCAGCGCATGTGCCACTGACAATGCAGACCTGAGCGTCATGTTACCAAGAGAGAAGGCAGGCAGAAGACAAATAGCAGCGGTGGTGCCTGAAAAGCGAACTTCACGGACTGCAATCACTCAAACTAACGTGAGGGGGAAAATAAATCGGAACCAGAAAAATGTTTGCACTCCTGTCTAGATAGGTAGTGGGGTAAAGAGATGGGGGTGGGGAACCAGCGGAATTGACTTTTCTTTCTTAAATAAAGGTCCCATAAAGCCCCCATAATCGACAGCGGATAATTATTTTCAGCTTGAGGAAGCTGTCCCAAAACTCTTAATAAGACTGCCAGCGAAAAGAAACCAAATGTGTTTACTCGAGCCATTTCCAGAAGGGAGGGAGAGGGGACCTTGAGATGAGGTGCGGAGGGGCTATGGAGACGGAGAGGGGACATCTAGGCACAGCAACAACTCTCCAGCGCCCTGCGTGGTCCTGGGAATGACAAGCCGGAGAGACGGGGCAGACGGGGTGGCAAAGAGTGGGGGTGTGGAGGGAGCTGCGCCGAGGAGAGGGGGTGCGGCAGCACAATGTATGGGGGGGGGAGTGATTTAGTGTGAAAGTACTCCACTTAATCATTTTACAGGGGTTGGGGACGTAAATATTTAGCTGGCCACATCTGGAACAGATCCCCCCCCCCCCTTTGTAGGGTGGGGGGGTGGATAATTGGAAGGAGGGGAGCGCGCATTTGTTACTTACTGTACGGGCAGTTCTCCTTCTTGGTACCGCTGACCTTCCCGTTCTTCTCAATCTTGAGAAAGTACTTGGTAAAAGAGAATAGCTTTCTCCAGCGGACGTCTCCTTGGAGGTGATTGTAGCTCCGCACATGCCTCCCGGCACTGGCAGGAGAGGAGAAGGAGGAAGAGGACGAGGAGGAGGAGGAGGAAGAAGAGGAGTTGGTGGCCTCTGGTGACACCATGTCCTGACCAAGGGCTTGGCAGGTGACAGGGATGGAAGACACCAAGAACAGCAACAAGAAGCAGAAGCAGCAGCCAGGCAGGTGGGGAAAGGCTGAGGCACAATGTGTCAGTATCCATTTCCACATTGTACTGAAACTCTCGGCACTGGAAATTGTCTCATCAGAAGGAACATACTGGAAGGGTAAGACCTGGTGCGAGGCAAGGAGACAGCTGGAGGTGGCGGCCGCTGGTTAGCTCCCTCTGGGCGCGGATCTGGCCAGAAGTGAATGCACCAACATCCATAACTCCTCGGAAGGGCCGGCTGCTTCTCCTCGCTCCTTTCTCGGATCCGCTGCCGAGCGCCTCTCGAGTCTCCGGGTGAATGGTGGACGTGGGTGGCCGCAGTAGCAGGAGCTGGTGGTGGCGGTGGCGGTGGCGGTGGCGGTGGTGGTGGTGGTGGTGGTCACCAGCGATCTTCACTCCACTAGGAGTTACTTTGTTCTCTTCTTCACTCCTTTCTTCACCATGTTAGATGCAAAAAAAGGTCTAAAAAACAGATGACAGCACGGTGACCAGAACCCACAGAGGTCGGGGTGGGAGGCTGGGGGAGATATCTGCGCCTCCCGGGGGTTGGCACCTTCTCGCCCCTCTCCGCAGAGCCGCAGCCTGCTATAGCCAGTTCTAAAAGCGCGTCCCTTTGGAGTTGTCAGAACTGGAGGCGAGCTGCCGGTCGCCGTCGTTTCCTTCCCCCTCTTGCTTTCTCTTTTTGGTGGTGCCTGTTGATTTGAAGCCTCCAGAAAGTCACTTCTTGTTTGGGGGAGATGGCGGTTGGTGTTTTGTTTGGCCCCGTTTCCCTCCCCCCCCCACCCCCTTCCTTTGGAAAGCCCTCTTGTAAACAGGTTGAAGCCTGGAGTCTAAATGTCAGTGATTCTAAGCCAGAGGTGGGCTCTGCCTCTGCTGGTCAAACCTCATTTGCAGGGGTGGAGAAGCGGGGGGAGGGGGTCAAACGGCGGTGGGACATCTGAAACCCTCGGCTGCTGGGAACGCCAAGGAGAGGGAGAGGGAGGAGGAGGGGGCCGAGAGGGGGGAGAGTAGGGCAGCAAGGAGGAGAGAGCCCGATGCCTCCGCGGAGCTGGGGCTGCCGGGTCCCTTCCCCGCGGCCCCGCGGCCGCAGCCTCCGCCCCGCGCCTGCAGCTCCGGGGAGCTGCTGGAAAGCGGCGGTGCGCGGGCTGCGCGGGCCACCGGCGCCAGCGGGCTCCTCGCGCTTTCCGAAGTTTGCTGCCCTCCAGCCTGAACGGGTCCCCTCTGGGGAGCCCCCTTCTCACGTGTTCTCCAGCGTAGGAGCTTTCCCCCCCTTCCTTTGACAGGGAAGCACTTCTGAGCCACCTGGAGCTTGCCGCCCGGCGGACTGCTTCCCCCTCTCTGGCTCCCAGAAGGAGGGCCGGGCCGGGGGAGAAAGGCGGGGGATGCTGTGGATAGACCCTCAGAAGCAGCAGATTATAAACTGGTCGGAGTGAGCACAGAAAAGGGAGGCATAATTAGCTTCTTTTCCTCCTCTTCTGCCAGCTTCCAAGGAGGTCTCCGCTTTAATGAATCACTGATTTCTCGCTTCCGTTGCTGAAGTAAAAAGTTCACACTTTGGCCCCTCTGCCTTTTAAGCTGAGGGAGATTTATCGTCACCCTTAAAAGTCGCCTCTCTCTTGGCGCAAATGAAATAGGGGACCGAAAGGACCAGTTTCTAATTGCTAGCATGAGTCCTTTACTGAATCACGCGTGCACTTCAAAGCGAACGCACTTTACTGAGATTGCGAGGATTTACCCGTAGGATTTGGCCGAATGTTCTGCTGTTTTCCATGCGATTTCCTTTGCACTTGGCCATAAAAGGGGCGTCCTTCTTTTTTCTATCCTTACATTTAATGTGAAGAGGGCTCTATTTTACGATAGAGCTGCACTTCCAGTTCTCCCTCCTTCTCACCCTCACCAGGTCCCTGTGAATGCTCACAATCCAGGTATGGATAGAACCAGATCCCTGGCTAGGAAGCCTTGCCAAGAATTAAGAGGTACGAGACGCAGATAACTGTGATAATCGGTTCTGATCCCAGTAAGAGATAGCTCCTAGAGGATCCCTACGAGAATTGCTGTGTACTGGGTAGGGAAGGCTTGACTGGGAGGAGGAACTGAAGATGTCATGGCGTCAAATATTTGTGTTCTGTAAGGCAGTTAAACATTAGTGTTATGTTGAAGCATATGAAATTGCCGTATTTTCTATTTTTTGACCTTCCAAAGTGGCAATTTCATATGCTTCAACTTAATAGTTAGACTGCTGTTCTAAGATGGAGAATCGCTTCAAGGTGAACTTGGGAGTTTGGCCTCTGTAACTGTAATTGGAAGGGAGCTAATCAGAGGACCTGGTGTCTGTATATACAACAAGCCAGAATCCCTAGGATATGCATTTGAACGTAGTCTTCATTGTGAAGAGGAGAAAATACAGAGAAATAAAAAATCTAGCTTTAGCTATGGGCATTAGCAATGACTGCCCAATTATGTTGTTTAGTGACCTGAAAAAAATGACTACTTGCGTCTGCTTATATTTTCCTATGCATTCAGAGCCTTTGAAATAGAACCATGTAATGCTAGAATCAGGATTTTAATTGCATTTGTTTATAACCAATTGCAATGCTTACTGAAAAGATTTTGACAATGTGGTGAATAGCACAGTAGGTTTTTTAAATTTAATACAGTTAGTTTTGATTTTTGTAGCCATTAATTGGAAACTTAAATAAAGAACATACGTCATTCGTATGCTCGAAGTTTTGTTCTTTCATTAAAACTTGGATGTTTAAAAATGAAATCACTGTGCTAATTTTAATTTTCTAGTTCACAGTTTTATACCTGACCTAACGAATGCTTGAGAGAAAGCCTAGTGTTTCTAAGGGGCTTGAGTTTCAGTCCAACTGTTCAGTAGAATCCAAATGTTTGAACTGACAACTAATTAAAACTGCATGTTTTTTTAATGTTTGATGAAACCATACAGTAAAGATTCTGCTGTGAAAAGTTATAAAATATAGGAAGTTGTAATTTTGAGGTTTCTCTACACCGGACATCAACACTATTGTGCCAGCTTGAAATCCTCTTAATTTTTTTTTTAAACTCACAAAAGACACCCCCTCCTACCCTGAAGGTAGTCCCCCCTCTACTCCCCTCACCCTCACATCTACTGACTTTCTGCTCCAGCAGAGAAAGCTGTTGGGATCTTTGTGAGAAGTTTCGTATTTTCATTCTGTTTGAAATGGGAAAAAAACACATCGTCAGACTTCCATATTAAAATCTCGTTGCAGCAGGTGCAGTGTTTAAAACTTCTAGAGTCCTTTCGCCGTTCTTCTGTACAGCGTGATGACAGGAAGGGCATTCACAAAACAGCCCAAAGGAAAAGCTGACATAGCTTTTTAGATTATATCTCATTCTTCTTTTTCTTTTCTGTACAGCCTTTCTTTTATAGCACAGTTGAATCCCTAAATACTCCTCTGCTTTGCATTGTTAGGTCACCTCTGAGGTTAGTCCGAGAAAGCCTGAGAAAAGTTCCACAGGAAAGATGCACTATTTAACGGAATTCAATCTCTCCCAATAGATTTGAATCACTAACATAAATGTATGAATGTAGATTATATCTCTGTAATGAGGCCTGAATCATTCTCAGTTACTTCAAAGGACTGAAATTCTACCTTCCTTTTTTAGCAGCAATAATCACGTCTTAATGGGTTCCTTTATTAATTGTTTCTCTGCAGCGATTGAAAAGGACGGTACAAGGTTCAGATTGGAGTGGTGCCTAAACTAATTCTAAAAGGCTGTTTTTCTTTTTTTCCAACCTCTGGAAGGCATGCTTTATTTCTGTGTCCTAAACATACCCAGTAATATTAGGCTAGCTCTTTATTGGAAGAAATAGATGTGGCCTTTTGTTTAATGTGATGTCTTAAGAAGCTACTAAAGCTTTTAAAAGCAAGTCCGTGGCAGCAGCCACTGAAGAATCCTAAGCTGTGACTATTTAACCTCAGAGAAGCCGTTTGCGTATGTACTTCCAGATCCTTCGGTAGCTCTTCTGTGTGAGCCGTTTACGTTTTAAGTATGAATTTCCTGGATCCTTTATGTTGCTTGACACTATCTGTGGTTCAGTGACAAGATGTGTGTTCGATTATGTGTGATGTAATTGGCAGTGTCAGTAAGCTGCTTCAAATAAGAAGTCAGGTGAAAAGTCAGCCAGGCTGTTCAACAAAGTAGACATGGGCAGGCCTCATTTTTGAAGTCTGCAGGGGTAGTCCTTGTAACTGTGTGTTCCAGCCCATGTTCCCTTTCGGATATGGGAGATGCCAGGGTTTTGTTTTTTGTTTTGTTTTGTTTTATGCTTTATGTATTCAGTGGAGAGAGAGAGTGTGTGTGCACATGCACACGAGTGAAGGGGGAGGAGCAGAAGGAGAGGGAGAAGCAGGCTCTCCACAGGGCAGGGAGCCCGATGCAGGACTCGATCCCAGGATTCTAGGATCATGACCTGAGCTGAAGGCAGATGCTTAACCAACTGAGCCAACCAGGTGCCCAGGAAGATGCCAGTTTTAAGGCATTGTTGGGGCTTCTGGTCTTTCCAGGATGTAGCTAGAGATGATGCTTGTGGTCAGTGACATTTGGGCCAAAGCAAATAGTGATACCTTATTTTTTTAAGAGGAGGTTTCAACTGAAAGGAAGAGAGGTCTTAAAACACAGAGAGTGGTATAGAACTTGAGAGCCAGGGGGAAACTTAACAGTAGTTGAATCCAGCTCATTTACTTTACACCTGAAGGAACTGATCCTAAAGTCACTCAGTGGTAGAACAGAGTTTAGAACTCAGATACTGAGTCCTAATTTTAACAACCATAGGCTACTGTCCTAAATTTTTTGGTAACACCTGCCTTGTCTGTTTTCTCTTTTCCCCCTCTTGGCTCCTCTTCTTCTTATCACTGACCACTCATCACTCTAATGTCTGAGATGCCAGAGTGGAAATGATAAGGGGTTAGGAGGCTTTACTTATGCAAAACTAATAAATCTTTGCTGTAATAGATTAGCTAGAGAAAAGTAATAAAATAAGTTGGTGTTGAATTATTAATTGGGTAGTGGTTGATTAGCCGAATAAATATTGATGTACATATTTGGCAAAGGGGGCTATGTTATCAAAACTTGTGAAATGAACACAATTAGAAAGCAATGCATGCCACGTCTTTTCAGAATAATCAAGAATTTTTTTTCTATATAATCTGAATTTATAAGTGTTCCTCCAGGAAATTCAAAATCTTCTAAAAAAGTAGATTTAGAATTTGATTCTGCTTTCTCTATTCCAGGACTAAATTTTCATAAAATTTGATATTTCAAAGCATAGGTATTGGCTTAAATAATTTTTTCCCCCCAGGGCTTGACATTAGATTAAATTTTGTATTCCCAAGCTTTCAAACAGGCTTAACGATCTATGGTTAAGAATGAAAAATGGCCAAGGTAGTGACAAAGATTTTTTGAAGGAAAAAAAATTATGTGAGAATGTTTAATTTATACAATAAATCACAAACATTCTTGGAAACTCAACTCTGCCTATTGGCACCAAACAAACACACCAAACATATTTCCACAAAGCTGCTATTTGTCTCCTCCCAGCTGATGGTAAACAGAACCTTCCCTTGACAAAGCTGTGAAGTATGAAGAGTTCTGTTTGTTTTCTGTGTTTCCAGCTGTCCCTTTGTAGAGCTGTGCCTCCTTCCACTTCAAGCCCTCTAGGTTTCCTAGTGCTGTATCCTTGATCAGAATTTTAAACCCTCTGATATGTCATTTATGTTTGTGATTCAATTGGTAGGTCATCATGTTTTCTTTAAAGTTGCAGTACCTTACAACAGACACTTATAGTAAGTTTCTTTCTTCATCCATTCACTGACTGGTTTTTATTTAACTAATGTTTATGGAAACCTATTATGTGCCAGCTGGGCATTGTGTGTGGTACAGGATTTTACAAATAAATAAGACAGAACAACATCCCTTGTAAAAAGCATGAATGAATGAATGAATGAATGAGTAGAATGACTTTAAGTACTTTATTATTAATGGTGAACAAAATAAAGTTATCTTAGGACTCAGAAAGCAAATGAAGAGATTTGAGAGGAGAAAAAAGAGCCCCCTGAAATTTTTTTCTGGTTGTCCTACTGTCTACAAGAAGAGCTAGAAGGAAACGGACTTCTGTTTCTGGCTTCACACAGGATCAAGACTCAGTCCTTTCCTGCTATGGGTCCCTGACATGATCCCTCACAGGTTCTTCTGCAGACTGGGCATTTGGGCTGCCTCTTTTCTGCCAGCTCGACCTAACTTGCTCTCCTTACCTTCTGCTCTCAGATGTCTGGATGCTTATTTTATGCTTTCCAGCTTATTTTAATTACTTACCAGTAAGGGTTCCCTTACCTATGTACTATTCTGTGTGCCTCCTATTAAAACTTACATATTATCAAATATAATTTGACCTGAAACCCATTCTCCCTACATGACAAACTTTGCCTCTGTTAAATGGACTTCAACAAAGATTAATTCTCCAATAATTACTATTAGAAATGTTACTGTGTTGGGAGAATGTGATATTCATGGCACTGGATTTTTCTTGGATTGGTCCCCAGATCCATTTCCTGCCCTCTTCTGCTCAGCTCTGGGCTGACACCTGTGCCTCACCAGCGTCCCTTTGACAATGACTTGCCGTTGGTTTTGTCTGTGAGAGAATGAGATCAGCAGAAGATCAGAGCCCAGGAGAGAGAGAACTCTGGGCATTTCTTCTTCTCCACCCCTTTGATTGACCATAACTTTCTTGGCAGTGGCCATGTTCCTCCAGATCCACATGTCCTGCTGGATGACCCCTCCTGCGGGTTCCAACTTTGAATGGCGTCCCTGCAATATTATTTCCTCCCCTTGCCCTATAAGCTTAAGGAGTGGTAAAATTTCCTTTCTATTGCAGGTCTACCATCATTTTTCCTTGCTTGTCTATTTCACTGACCTGTACCTCTATAACTGGTAACTTTGTTCAAGTCTTTTCATCTGAATCAATTGGGATGAATTCTGTGGCATAGTCAGGACAGCGACAAGAATGTACATCTTTTGCAGAGTGACCAGTGTGTGGTAATACATTTTGTACATGTACAAGGTAACAGAAGAGTGTAATTTAATATGAAGTGCATTGTGGAACATCTAGTGCTTGCTTGCTATGCTCTATTCTTTGAACTACACAAGAGATAATGACACATGGCATTTGTCCTTAAGAAATATGTAATTTAGTATTGAGTTGTGATTAATTATTGCAGAGATTTTTTTTTTTAATTTAGTGAATGTCTTTGAGGTCCAGAATCAAAGATAGCTAAGTGTTCTATAAAATACTCTCAAACAATTAACTTCAGAAAATTAATCCAGTTAAGTAGAAATTATGTTCATAAATAACATATATCTGTGGAAAGCTATAGTAAAAGCTCCATATTAAAATTACCTTTAAAAAATTACCTTTCTTCTTTTGAATTTACTATGAAAAATATAAATGTTTCCTAATCTTTAAAGTTAATTTTCTGTGAGCAAATTCATTACATTGAACTTTACTTATAGTTTAGTTATAAAGGAAGGAGGGAGATAAATAATATTATTCTCTAGCCTACTTAGTTTTTCTCCAAAGACAATTCTTTAAAACTGGAGATGCCGCTGGCCTTAGGCGTGAAAGCTGAGTACAGTCCAAAAACTCCCAAGATAAGCTGTATATATAGATAATTTTGTGGACCGATCACTGTCCAGATAATTCCATAAATTTCACAGACAAATAATTTCTTACAGAAATGAATATAACCCAGGACTTACGGAGCCCGGATCAAGCCTTTGTCTTTTATTCTCTCCCCTTATCAGCCTGAATGATGATAAAATTGTCAACCTTTATAGGCAGAAAAGACTTGAACTTCCCAGTCCTGCTGCCCTTACTTCACAGGTTGGGGGTGGGGGAGAAAGAGGAGGAAGAGGAGCAGACACAGGATAAGCAGGAGGGGGCGGGGCAAGGGGAGAGCGGGGAGGGGCGGGGCGAGGGGGGAGGTGGGGGGGCGGGCAGTGGCCTGGGAAGGTGGAGCAGGCTGCCCAGCGTTGAGTATTGAGCTACCACCACGCATGCACTGAACTAGCAGAATGCAGGAAAGCTTCACATACTTAGAAGATGTAATACACTTGCAGGAACAGCAATGGCCTCTGCTGAAGCTGTAGGACAGGGAGGGAGAACATTTCATAATCTCCAGGGCATTTAGCATGTTGTCTGGAAAATTCTCAGAGTTTATTCCAACTTGTGCCTTTAGAAGAGCATGTCCTTGTGGTTGAGAACATCCTAGACTATCCCTAAATTAGGAGAGCATTTCAGTAACTCACTTGAATCCTAGCTAAGGGATAAAGAGCCTGCCCTCAGGAGTTAAAAAATATGTCATTTTGAAATGAATTTTTTGCTCAGGTATCTACGGCGGCTTCTCCTTGTCCCTACCGTTCTGGCTTCCACATTCCTGTTTCAGTTGTCAGTGAAGTTTGGATGTTTGGGTTTGATATATTTAAATTTTATAGGCAGAGGGAGAAAGGGCTTAGAACTTTTTTTGGCTAACTTGTGAGAAAGAAATACTGTTTTGCCTTTAACCAAAGACATGCTCATTTGTGGATGGATTAGGATATATTCTTCCTACTTTTATAGCACTAGAGAGCAATGGTTTCTGGACTTATTTATGTAGCCAGTGTTGTTTTTACTGTTTTATCTATATTTGCTGTGGTTAAAAATAGGGAAGTGTATATAAGAAGTGGTTTAATCTTGTATTTTCTGCAATTAGAAACATAACTGTGAGAAGTTACCTAACCCATTTCTTAAACACACATACACACACACACATCCCTTCAAGTACCTCTTATTAGACATGTAGTCTTTTTTTGAATTTTGAAAGTCAAAGCCTGTCAGATTATCTGGAATTGATTGAAAAAATAATTTTTTTTAACTCCAAAGCATCAATTAGGAAATGGCCAAGAGCTAAAATGGCCCATTTTCATTCTTTTTCTCCCCCCCCCAAGTTTTATTGAGAAATAATTAACATGCATCACTGTATACGTTTAAGGTATGCAGTATGATGGTCTGATCTCCATATATGGGGGAATGTTCACCGTAATAGGTTTAGTTAACATCTATCCTCTCATACTGATACAAAAAGAAGAAAAGAAAAAATAAATTTCTCCTTGTGAGAGAACTCCTAGAATCTGTTCTCGTAACAGCTTTCTTATATTATCATATGGCAGTGTGAACTGTAGTCATCATGTTGTTCATTACATCCCTGGTAACTATGTATAACAGAAATTTGTACCTTTTGACTACCTTCCTCCAAATATATAAACAGCTTTTGCATTTGTTTGGTATTTACTTATAACAGATGAGTGTTATTTATATGAATTAGTGCTGGGTTCTCTCTGTGCTAGAGGTCAGCTTCTAGATTGACAGAAATAACACCAGTAAAAGAATTACTTAGTACAACAGGGAAGGTAGTCCATTGTAATTGGAAGGTAACTTTGAATACCTGATTTATCAGAGAAACTCCAGTGCTAAGAGAGTAGACATGTGAGTTCTTCATCATTGACAAATAAGAGAGGGAAGCAGAGATGAGTATTGACCTTAGACATAGGTGCTGAAGTCCAAGAACCTGCTCAAGTGGCGGGGCCAGGACTCATTTTCTGCCACTATCCTGTGAATAGAAAAGTGCTGGGTAGGTACCCAGGTGGAGTGCTTTGAACTTCAGAAATGTCAGTTTCAAAATTTGGGGCTATCTGTATTGGAAGGATCTCAGGAGTAAGGACAGTGGGTCTTTTTACATTGATGTTTTTATATTTTTCTCTTTCAGGTGCCTGATTTTATTCTTCCAGAAAGTTCTGGGTTTTGAATACATACTCAAAAGCATGCCCTCTGCTTCTTTATTCCCTTCCTAAATGCAGACACTTGTTCTGCACAACAGCCTCTTTCCTTGGATTATTGGTACCACCACAGTAACAGTAAAGAGAGCTTTTCCCCCTAAGTTGGAGGCTGTGCTCTATGTGTCATGTTATTCTTCCCCTACTTTTGCTTGGAACAGAGACCTGACTCCTGAGCTAGCTTTGTGCAAAGATAAAATGTGATTTGGTTTTTAGCATAAGAAAGCTAGGGCTGGATGGATGAACATAGGCTCTACATAACGAATGGAGAAAAAACTTTTTTGAGCTACTGGAGGATATTCCCAGTGAGCTTTCCGAGCTTCCTTCAGTGAGGATTCTTAACGCCAGATCCCAATCTGCACACTAAAGACCTGGGGGATGATGCCAAGTCAGTTTTTAGAGAACAAAGGGGGTTTCCGACAGAAAAAAGGATCCCTATTTACTCACTGCTTTAGTGTTAGAATATGGGGAACAAACTGCAGCCATTTTGAACTTTGTTTTCGTATTTTGCATGTGTCAGTTGAATTTCTGCTAATGCATTTTCAAATTGGGTAAAATTTTAAATTGGAACAAACACAGTAAACCTAAGGAGAGGATCACCCATTCTCAAAGTCCAAAATAAAATAGTCTGTGAGGTTAAAAACATTATAACTAAGCAAAGCCAGGGGGAAAATGTGACTAGTTTATCTTTTGGTAAATAAGCAAGGGAAATGAAATACAGACAGCAAGGAAGCCACATATTTGGTAAAGATAGAAACCTCAGATTTTTTTTTTTTTTTAAATAAAGCAACTTCCAGATTTAGCAATATAAAGTATAATTAGTTTTGGTACTTAGAACATTTTATTGATAAACATTACTCTTTTAGGCCTACTGAAAAATACACAAGACTGTATCCACATGACAGCAGGCAAATGTTTTAGGAAGAAATTAATTGTGTAAAGTTTTGGGAGCCAGTTTCATTTACATAATTTTTTTGTCTTAAAAAATTTGTTTCTGTCATTTGGAGGGAATGTGTTTTTGTTTTTTTTTTCCCCCTCCTTGCTATTTGACCTGTCTTTATTACCAAGTGAATTTTTCAGATCCACCCCACTAAGTGACTATTAGGGAAAATTGGAAATTTGTGGTTGGCATTATGTTGGTGGAGGATAAAAAGAAAGCTATGTATCCCTCGGTTCCACCAGGAAAGAGCAGGAGCTGGAATTAAATTACAGTTGAGAAGGGAGGAGGTTAAGGTGAGATATTTTATCACAGAGGCTGTTCCCTACAGGCCTGCTGGAGGGAGGGAGGGAGGAAGGGAGGGAGAGTGGCATATGATGGAGGGGCTCTCATCTAGTTCCCTGTCTTGCACCAAAGTAGCTGTGTAAGACTCAGAGCCAGAGTCCAGGAACTTTCCTCTTTGGTGGAAAGAAGTGGGTGAGGCACTATGCTCAAGTCTAAGAGTGTGGGAGTTTCCTGGGGAAGGGGCTGGAAGATTAGACAGGAGTGGGACAGAGGGGAGTGGTTGTCCCCCCCCCCCCATACACAGTTTGCAAAAGAGACAGCATTTTAACACCCTTTAGATAAATCATCCCTGTTTTCTGATAATGTTTTATTTTCAGCACTACTCTGTGGATATTATTAAAGCTAATTAAAAGTAACATGTTTTTATTTGGGAGGGAGGTAATCTTTAACCAGTAGATTTTTTAATGATTTTTCATTTAAAAAGGCCTTAAAATTTATAAAAAGGGAAGGTAATGTGTTTTAAATCAAACAATATTTTGAAACTCAAACCAGTTTTTGCCTTAGCAGCTGTGTATGCTGTGTGCTATTGAATGTTATTCTGGGTTTATTTTCTGACAATTTCCTGGAGCTGTTTCTTATAGGAAAATATACAATTTCTCAGCCTTTACTTTCAAGACTTTCATACTGTTGGATGCTGAGTCTGTCCTGAAACAAATAAGATGTGGAATGACAAATGCTTGATAACCTGTGTTTTAATTATCTCCACTGATACTATCAACTGCAGTGCTCACGTGGGGAGGAAAGAACAATCCAGAATATCTGCCAGTGTGTATTTATTACATATTCAGGTGAAAAAAGAGGGAATGTATGAGACCTGGAAGTTAGGACATCTAGATTATATTTCCGATTCTGACACAAACAGTTGTGAGGCCTAGGACTAACATTTAGGAAAAGGGATACATAACTTTTGACTTTAAAATTCTCTAACATAGGGCATCTGGTGGTTCAGTCAGTTAAGCGTCTCCCTTGGGCCCAGGTCATGATCTCAGGGTCCTAGGATCGAGTCCCACATTGGGCTCTCTGCTCAACGGGGTGTCTGCTTCTCCCTCTCACTCTCCCTCTGTACTCTCTCTCTCTCAAATAAATAAATAAATCTTTTTAAAAAATTCTCTAACATATGAAACCCAGAATAATGAAGGTTGTATTTTATCAGCACTTCACCATGGCAATAGAAAAATGGATGATACTTAACACTGAACGTGGGATCTTGTTACTCAAGTTATTTTCTAGAATCATGGAATAATGGAACAGAAATGCCCATCTAATACCAAATGGTCTCCATTTTTTTCCTATAGTTGCACATGAGGCAACTGTGGTCCATGAAGGAAAAATTACTTGCCCAACATTATCCACCAAATTAGTGAGAGAACCTTTAGAAGGTGTGCACCCCAACTTCCCATTATTCTCATTATATACATCTATGGCAGCAAAAACAGTGTAAAACAGGTTAGTTTATTTGTTTATTTTAGAAAGATAATGATAGAGTAAGAAATATAGTGAGTAAATACAAATGTGAATTAAGGAGTACTCTGACTTAATAGCTTTTTAAAAATCTCATGTAACTTAACTGTAAAAAGACTGGCAAAAATCTAGGTTCTTTAGGATAGGAAGGAGTTAGAGGTCAAGTCCCTGATATTTGATTCAAGGGAAGAAATCAAGAGTAACCGTAGGCATCCCTGATGAGCTCACTGTGTTTGATTATTTATAATTTTAATATTTTATAGTCCCCAAAGACACTGGAATGATCAGCAGTTGAAAGTTCTGAGTCAGTAGGAAATTTTGAAAAGAAATTGTCAAAAAATTGCATGAATGAGCAGAACAATGATAAAATCTTTCATCAGGTGATTCCTAGGAATTTATCCGAAGGAAATAATTCTTGGCCTTCCCTTTCGTCTGTGTAGAAAGGTGACTTAATTTTTAATATCAGTCTTACTCTTGAACTAACTAGACTTCATCCCTAACTATTTTGGTCATGTCTTCTCTAGGGTACTTTAAACAGAGAAGATTGCTTTCATTATTACCAGACATTTCTTGTTTTTAATATACTTTATTTACTTTTTTTTGAGAAAACTTACCATAGACTTTTTTTAAAAAAGATTTTATTTATTTATTTGACAGACAGAAGTCACAAGTAGGCAGAAAGGCAGGCAGGGGGGTGGGGGAGGCAGGCTCCCTGCTTAGCAGAGAGCCCGATGCGGGACTCATGCAGAGCTCGATCCCAGGACCCTGAGATCATGATCTGAGCCAAACGCAGAGGCTTCAACCCACTGAGCCACCCAGGTGCCCCTACCATAGACTTCTTAAGAAAATCTTAGTCTAGGGGCACCTTGGTGGCTCAGTCATTGGGCGTCTGCTCAGTGGAGATTCTGCTTCTCCCTCTCCCACTTCACCTGCTTGTGCTCTCTCTCTCATTGTGTCTCTCTCTGTGTCAATAAATAAATAAAATCTTAAAAAAAAATCTTAGTCTAATGATATCCTTTTATCCATATTTTTTCTCAATATGATTATATATCACTCCATATTCTTCCCCAGCTATAGTGTTCTTCTTTTTTCTTGTATATCCATGCTTAGAGTATTCATACCTTGAATTCTTTTTTTTTTTTTCACACCTTGAATTCTTAACTAACACTAATCTCTGTCATCTAAGTGGCTATGTAGTTAGATGAAAATAAATCAATTTTTACATTATAAATTTCCCAATACTATTTTCATAAAATTACTTCGTCATTAATTTTGGCAGCACCATATTGCACAATTCTGGAGCCTATCATTCCTCTGTTAGTCTATGTGAAAAATGTCTCTTGGCATTTTCCAACGCAGAGGTTTATGTAGCAGACGCTATTGGTTGCTATCCAGGAATGATCACCAGCTTTTCCCGTTATGACCGGCTCTAATTTATCTGGTGAACCCACCCTTCTCCTCAAGGCCATGGAACTCACTGAATCAAACATAATATACCATTATCTTTGTTGGTAATTGGATTTAGGATAGGCATATGACATAGTTCTGGCATAAGGGAAGGCTTCTGGCAATCTTACTGATAAATAAGGAGATCCCTCTTTTCTTCAGCCAGCCATTGTCATAGGTAGATGCAGTCTCTAGAACTGCAGCAGAGTTTGTGTCCGTGAAGGGAGAAGCAGACAATAGTGAGAACCATGTGGGATGACTGAAACTCTGATGGAAAGCCAGAAGCTTTTTGGTCTGAAACACCAAAATATGGAATAATGACCTTGACCAATGTAAAGTGAAGGGCAATTCTGGAGAGTAGAGGGCCAGAGACTGGGTGCCCCAGATTCTCTGTATAAGTTTGATATAATTATCTGGCTAAACCCTATAATACACATATGTAGAATAGACCCTAGCTAAAAATAAAATAACTGAGCTGGGATTTGAGCTACTAAAGAATTTTCATCCAACTTGAATCCAATTAAAGTAATCAGTCAGGAATATAACAGAATCCTCAGCCTATCATTCATAATATCCAGTATATAACCCAAATTAACTCAGCAGGTGATTTTTAGGAATTTATCCCAAGGAAATACTCCTTGTCCTTCCCTTTCATCTGTGTGGAAAGATGACTCCATTTTTAATATCAGTCTTACTCTTGAACCAACTAGACTTCATCCCTAACTATTTTGGTCATGCCTCCTTTACAGTACTTCTTTAAACAGAGATGGTTGCTTTCATTATTACCCAGAAGAATCAGGAAAATGTGACCCTTTCTTAGGAAAATAGATAATCATTAGATACCAATGCTAGGGTGACCCAAATGTTGAAATTAGCATAGGAAGACTCTAAAGAGTTTGTATTCAATGAGATAAATTGAGATAAAGGGAAATACACTCACAATGATTAAAAAGGTGGGAAACCAGAGTAGAGATCAATAAAAAAATTCAAAAGAAGAAACAAATAGAAATTCTGAAGCTGAAAACCTTAACTTTACTAAAAATTTCACTTCATAATAGAATGGAGATTCCAAAGGAAAGAATCAGTGAAACTGAACTAGATCAATGGTAATGATCTAAAGTATATAGAGAAAAACATTTTATTTTATTTATATTTTTTAAAGATTTTATTTATTTATTTGACAGAGAGAGAGATCACAAGTAGGCAGAGAAGCAGGCAGAGAGAGAGAGGGGGAAGCAGGCTCCCTGCTGAGCAGAGAGCCTGAGACAAGACCCTGAGATCATGACCTAGGCCGAAAGCAAAGGCTTAACCCACTGAGCCACCCAGGCACCCCAAGAAAAACATTTTAAAAACAAAAAAGAGATTCTGGGACTTATAGCATTATATTGTAAGTTCTAATATATATGTAACTGGTACTCCAAAAGGGAGAAAGGAGAAAATATGACAAAAAGAAGGAGGAAAGGGAAAAGGAGAAGAAACAGTGACTAGAATTCTGAAAGACACAGATTTATAGATTTACAGAAGCTCACTGACTCCCAAACTCACATGAGCGATAGCTGTATATCTCTTAAGTAAATCAAATTATTATAGAAAATTTTTACCACAAAGTAAACTACAGGCCCAGATGATTTCATAAATGAATTTTAAGCAACACTAATGAAGAAATAATCCCAAAATTACACTAAACATTTCATGAAAAAGAGGACAAATTGCTCCCAAATTATTTTATGAGACTAATAGTCTGAGACATTGCAAAAAAAGCAAACTAAAGACCAATATTTCTTGGGAATATAGACAAATAACTTACCAAATATTATCATAACAAATAGTAGCACAAAAAACAGTCAATCTTGACTACACAGTGTTTTAAATGCCTTTTTAAAAACAGATTTTATTTATTAGAGAGAGAGAGAGTATGATCAGAGGAAAGAGGCTTGGGAGAGGGAGCCTGACTCAGGACTCAAGCCCAGGGTCTCAGGATCATGACCTGAACTGAAGGCAGAGGCTTAACCACCTGGGCCAAGGTGCCCTTAATAAGATAAATATGTAAATTAAGTATGTTAAATCTTGACTAGGCAGGGTTTACTTTTTAAATATCCTATTTTAACATTTAAAATAAATATGTAAATCACTGTATTAACAAAGCAAAGAAAAATATTTCAATAAATGCAGAGAAAAAAATTGAGAAAATTCACCCATTTATGATAAAAATTCTCAGCAAAGAATAAAATGAGCTTTCCTTAATCTGCTAAATGACAGATGTAAAAATAGATAGCTAATATCATACCGATTGATAGAATAATGATTACTTTTTCCTAGATATTGGAAGCAAGGCAAAAATACCTATTGTCACCACTTTTATTTAACATTGATTGGGAGTCCTGGTAGTCATTGGAATAAGACAAGAAATAATCATTTTAAAATGTAAAGATCAGAAAGAAAGAAAATTGTCTGTAATTCACAGGTAATATGATTATTTATATAGAAAATCCTAAGGAGTCTATAAAAAGTACTAGGAATTAAATTTGACAATGACATAGGATATTATGTTAATATGGAAAAAAACCTATGTACCTTTACAAATTAGCAGTAAACAATTGAAAAATAAAGTATAAGAAATTTTTGTTGGCAATCATGTCACAATACATGTAGTACTTAAGGGTAAATTAAACAGATATATAAGATATCAACACTGAAAACAACAAAACATTCTTGAGAGGAATTAAAAAGACCTACATAAGTGGAGTGATATACCTTGTTCATAAATTGAAAGACTCAGTATTTTTAAGATGTTAATTGTTTCAAAATTGATCTGTAGATTCCATGCGATCCTAATCATACATAGTCTTAATAGATTTAATTTGTAAAAATCTAAAAATGATTCTGAAATGTGAATAGCAATCTAAAAATCTAAAATATTTAAAGCACTCTTCAAGAAGAATAGAAGATTTAAAGACTTACTGTAATTCTGCATCATCAAGACAGCATGGGACAGGCCAAAAAAAAAAAAAAGTGACAATGGAATAGAAGAGAAATTTGAGAAACAGATCCATACTTGTATGGTGATTTGATTTTCACCAAGGTTACTTAAGCAATCCAGTGGTAAAGGAAAATATTTTCAACAAATGGTGTCATAATAACTGGGTATCCAGATTAAAAAAAAAAAAAAAAAAAAAAGACCTAATTGAGATTGAGAATTTCCAGGCCAGCATGTAAGCAGCTTAGAAGTCATAACAACTGTCCTAACAACAAAAACTGGAAAAACTGAAAAATCAGCAACTCTTCTTAGATCTTTTTTTAAAGTTTTATTTATTTATTTTTAGAGAGAGTGCAAGTGAGGGGAGTGGCAGAGCGAGAGGGAGAGAAGCAGACTCTCCAGTGAGCATGGAGCCCCTCACGACCCTGAGATCATAACCTGAGCTGAAATCAAGGGTTGGACTCTTAACCAAATGAGCCACCCAGGCATCCCTCTTAGATCTTTTTAGAGAAATGAGATCATAGATCAAACTACTGACCCAAATATTGGAGAGACAGGCAGATACAAGGAAACAGAACTTGCTAGAGCAGAAATCCATGGGCAGATCTCTCCATAGGAACCAGCACCAGGGCAGGAAAATATGAGCTGTTATTGACAAATTGCTGGAGGACAACTCTGAGAGTTAAAATCCATGGGGACCCAGACATAGGAGGGCTTCCACAGCGAATTTTACTTCCAGGAACTCTACCAGGTCCTCACAGTGAATATTGGAGAAAATCTTCTCCAGCTTCCACAAGGGGAAGGAACAGAAACCATGTTTAAATATTCCAGAGCATTACATTCTTCTTAATGAGGTTTCTATTCAGGAAAAATTATTTTATAGGAGTGTAACCTTCTGAGTTTTATCAGAATCTAATTTAACTATTGGAAAGGAAATATCCAACTTTGGCAGGCCCTAGCTTTCTATATAGAAGAAGGGAAATACCAAATCTAGTCCCCATGTAGCCATCCTGTTCCACCTAAGGATAGGAAGGTGTACTGAGAAGTCATGGTGAAGTTCATAGTCCAGAGGTGTAGATTCACCAAAAGGCAGAAATAATCATAGGTCTACAAAATGCTTATCTTCCCCACAGCTTACCATTGCATTATTAAAGGCCTATTTACCACAGTCCCTTTTAATAAGTACATCATGTCTACCTTTCAGCACAAAATTGCCAGGCCTGTTAAAAGGCAAAAAACATTGTTTGAAGAGACTAAACAAGTATCAAAACCAGAGTCAGATAAGGAAAGAATGTTGTGTTTATCAGAGATGGAATTTTAAAAAACTGTATTAATTTGCTAAGAAATTTTATGACATGATAGATTATATGCAAGAACAGACAGGTAATGTAAGTAGAGAGATGAAAATTCTAACAAAATAAAAAATGCTAGAGAACAACAACGATAAAACTGTAATCAAAAAGAAGGATACCTTTGATGGACTCATTAATAGACTGGACATGGCTGAGAAAAGAATCACTAAGCTCGAGGACATGACAATAGAAACTTCTAAAACTAAAAAGCAAAGAAAAAAAAAGAATGAAAAAACAGAAGAATATCTAAAAACAGTGGGATAACTGTAGAAGGTATAATATATGCACATAGGGAATACGAGAAGGGAAAAAAGAGAGAAAGAAACAGAAGCAGTAATTAATTCCCCCCAATTAATGTCAGAAGCTAAATCACAGATCACAAATATAATATGCCTTAAAGTACTAAGGCATATTATATTTAAACTTTAGAAAATCAAAGATTAGGAAAATTCATTTTGGAAGAAACCAGAGGAAAAAATACCTATAGAGGAACAAAAATAAAAATTACATCTGACATCTCAGAAACCATGTAAGCAAGAAGAGAATGGAGTGAAATATTTTAAAATGTTGAGAGAAAAAAACCTGCCAACATAAAATTATATACCTTGAAAAATTACCCTTCAAAAGTGAAGAAGAAAGAGACTTTTTCACACAAATGAAAACCGAGAGACTTGTTTGTTAGTACATCTGCCTTATATGAAATGTTAAAAGAAACTCTTCAGAGAAAAGGAAACTGATGTAGGTAAAAAATTCTGATCTACATTTAAAAAAGGAAGAACATCAGAGAATGAATAAATGAAGGTAATTTTTTTATTTTTCTTATTCATTTGATATAACAAATAACAGTCCAAAATAATAGCCCTTCTGTATTTGATTATATATATGCCAATGTATACTATTTATAGGAGAAATGAAAGATAGCAATGATACAAAGCATAGGAGGGAGGGATTAGGAATATTTTATTATTAGAAGATATTTGCACTACCTGTGAAGTGGTATATGTTATTTGACATTGGACTTAAATTAGTTGTAATGTATATTTTGAACTATAGGACAATACTAAATATGATTGATATGGTAGTGAGAGAAAATGGAATCATATAAAATACTCAAATCCATAAAATATCTGAAAAAATGTGGAGGACAAAAATAGGAACAAAGAACAGAGCCACAAATAAAAACAGTAATAAATATCATACATATTAATCCTGCAATATCAGTAAGATCTTACATGTCAGTGGTTTGAATGTACCAACTAAAATACAGATGGTCAGATTGGATCAAAAAACAATACCCAACATTGTGTTAACTACAAGACACCCACTTTAAATATTAAAATACACATAGATTAGAAGCAAATTAATGGAGGAAGTTCTACCAGGGTAACACTAATCAAAAGAAAGCTGAAGTAGCTATATTAGACTTTAGAGCAAGGAAAGTTATCAGGGATAAAGTTGGACATTTCATAATGATGGAAGGGTCAGTACTCCAAGAAGTTATAATAAATTTGAATGTGTATGTTCCTAACAATAGAATATCAAACTACTTGAGGCAAAAACTGACATACTATAAGGAGAAATAAATGAATTCACTATCATATTTGGAAGATTTTAAAAACATTCTATCAGAAATGGCAGGTAAGGACAGAGGATCAGTAAGGACATAGTTGATCTCAACAGCACCATCATTCAAGTAAATATAATTGATATTTATAGATTACTTCATCCAACAACAGCAGACTAAATACTCCTCTCAAGTTCACATAGAACATTAACCAAAATAAGTCACATTCTGGGTGATAAAACACACTCAACAAATTTAAAAATAGAAATCATGCAACATCTGCTTTCAGGATAATAGGAAATTAAACTAGAAGTCAGTAACAATTAAAATAACTGTAAAAATTATCTGTAAAAAATCCCTAAATACTTGGAGATGAAACCACACACTTCTAAATAAAACATGGTTCAAAAAAGAAATATCAAGAGAAATTTAAAAATATTTTGAATTAATTGAAAATACAACTTACCAAATTTGGGGGATATAGTAAAAGCAGTGCTTAGAGGAAAATTTGTAGCATGAATGTATATATTAGAAAAGAATAAAGAGCTAAAATTAAGATCTAAGTTTCCACTTTAGGAAGCTAAAAAAATGAGCAGATTAAATTTAAAGAAGAAAAATAATAAATATACCGCAAAAAGCAATGAACTTGAGAATGAACAAAACCAGAGCTAGTTCTTTGAAAAGATCAATGAAATTGATATGCCTCTAACCACATTAATTAAAAAAATGAGAACCAAAAAAATGAGAACAAACACAAATTATTATATCATAAATAGGAGTCATCACTACAGATCTAATGGTTAATAAAAAGATAATAAAGGAATATTATGAATAACTCTCTGCCCCCAAATTTGGTGACCTAGATGAAATGGATCAATTTCCTGAAAGACATAATCTGCCAGAACCCACAGAAGAATAAAGAATCTGAACTTGACTTTATCTATTAAATAGGCTGAGCCAATAATTAATAACCTTCCAAAATGGAAAGCAGCAGGCCCAGATGGATTCACTGGTGAATTCTACAAAACATTAAAGCAATAAATTATACAGATTCTCTACAATCTGTTTCGGAGGCTAGAAACAGAATATTTCCTAACTCATTTTATGGGGCCAGAATACCCTAATACCAAACAAGACAAAGATATTATAAGAAAAGAATATTTGCCATGAATGTTCACTCAGATATATTTAACAAAATATTAGCAAATCAAATCCAACAATGTATAAAAATAATGATATACCATGAGCAAGTGAAATTTACTCTGGTATGCAAGACTAGTTGAACATTTAAAAATAATATAATCCATCACATTAACAGACTATAAAAGAAAAATCATATGGTCATATAAGTAGATGCATAAAAAGCACTTGACAGAATCCAACATCTATTCATGGGTATAAATTCTCATCAAACTAGGAAGAGAAGGGAAAACTTTTAAAACTTGATAAAGAACATCTACAAAACACCTTCAGCTAACATCATACTTAATGGTCAGAAACTCAAAGCTTTCCCACTAGATCCAGGAATAAGGTAAAGATGTCTTTTACCTACTGTTTTTCATCATTGTACAATCAATGTAGCTAACAAAATAACCCAAGAAAAGAAGATGTATACAGAATAGGAAGAAAGAAAGAAACCTTAGCAGATGACATAATTATCTATGTATTTTTTTTTTTTTAGTGTTTTTTTGAGATAGAGATAGCAAGAAAAAGCACAAGTTGGGTGGAGGGTCAGAGGGAGAGGGAGAAGCAGGCTCCCGGCTTAGCTGGAACCCTAATACAGAGCTGGATCCCAGGACCCTAGGATCATGACCTGAACTGAAGGCAGACGCTTAACCAACTGAGCCACCCAGGTGCCCCTATGTAGAAAAACTTTAAAAACAACAACAACAACAAACAAACAAACACCTCATAGAGCTGAAGCATTTATAGTAAGATTGCAGGATACAAGATTAATATACAAAAGTCAATAACTTTTCTGTATACCAGTAATAAAGAAGTAGAATTTGAAATTAAAAACACATATACAGGGTGCTTGGCTATCAGTGGGTTAAGCATCTACCTTTGGCTCAGATCATGATCTCAGGGTCCTGGGATCCAGCCTGTATCAGGCTCTCTGCTCAGCAGGGAGTCTGCTTCTCCTTCTCCCTCTGCCTGCCGCCCCCCACTCATGCTCTCTCTGTCAAATAAATAAAATCTTAAAAAAAACCCAAAACCCTTTACATTAGCATCCCCCAAATGAAATATTTAGCTATAAAACTAATAAAATATGCACAAGATATGTATGAGGAAATCTACAAAACTCCAATGAATGAAATCAATAACTTAGTAAATGGAGAAATATTCCATGTTTTCTATATATTGTTATGATGTCAGGCTAAATATTGTTATGATGTCAGTTTTCTCCAAACTGATCTGTAGATTCCATACAATCCCAATTAAAATCTCAGCAAGTTATTTTGTATAAGCTGGTTCTAAAGTTCATGTAGAGAGGCAAAAGACCTAGAATAGCCAACACAATAATGAAAGAGAAGAACAGTTGGAGGACTGACACCATCTGACTTCAAGACTACTAAAGATACCAGTAATCAAGACAGTGTGGTATTGGTGAAAGGATACACAAATAGATTAATGGAACAGAATAGAGAGCCCAAAAGTAGACCCAGAAAAATACTGTCAACTGATTCTTGACAAAGGAGCAAAGACAATACATAGAGCAAAGATAGTCTTTTCAACAAAAGGCGCTGGAGCAACTGGACTTGTACATGCAAAAAAATTAATGCAGACACATTGCACCTCCACAAAAATTTCCTCAAAATGGATCATAGACCTAAATGCAAAACACAAAACTATAAAACTCCTAGAAGACAACATTGGAGAAAACTTAGATGACCTTAGATATAGCAATGACTTTTTAGAAACAACACCAAAGGCATGATCCAGGAAAGAAAGAATTGATAAGCTGGGCTTCATGAAAATTACATACTTAAGCTCTGCAAAAGACAGTCTCAAGAGAAAAAGTAGTTAAGTACAAACTGTGAAAGAATATTTTCAAGACACATCTGATTAAGGACCATTATCCAAATAGACAAAACTTTTAAAACTCAGCAATAAGAAAATGAACAACTGAATTTAAAAATGGGCAAGTGACTTTGATACCTCACTAAAGAAGATTACAGAGGGCAAGTAAGTATATGAAAAGTTGATCAACATCAGGTTACTAGAAAATTGCAAATTAAAACAACAACAAAAATACTACTACACACCTATTAGAATGGCCAAAATCCAGGATATTGACAGCACTAAATACTGGCTACGATGTGGAACAATGGAAACTCTGATTCACTGCTGATGGGAGTGCAAAATGGTATATCCACTTTAGAAGACATGCAGTGTCTTAAAAAACTAGACCTATGCTTACCATGTGATCCAGCAGTCATATTTCTTGGTATTTACTCAGATGAATTTAAAAACTTACATTCACACAAAAACCCACACAGAGATGTTCATAGCAGCTTTAGTCATAACTGCCAAACAATCTGTGGAACAATCAAGACATACTTCATTGCTAAAGGAGTGAATAAACTGTAGTACATCCAAAGAATGGAATATTACTCAGCACTAAAATGCAATGAGCTATATCAAGCCATGAAAGACATGGAGGAAACTTAAATGCATATTACTAAGTGAATGAAGCCAATCCCAAATGGATTCATATGTACTGTATGATTCCAACTATATGACATTCTAGAAAAGGCAGTACTATGAAGACAATCAAAATAATTAGGGGTCACCAGTCTTGAGTGGGAGGGAGAAATGAATGGGCAGATCACTGAGGTTTTTTGTGATAGTCAAACTACCACGGGGTACTATAAATAGTGGAAACGTCATTATACATTTGTCAAACTGAGCGTAAATCCAAATATAAACTATGAACTCCGCCTGATACAATGTGTCAGTTATAACAAATATACCACTCTGGTGCAGGATATTGTTAGTGGGGGTAGGTTATGCATGTGTGGGGACAGGCTGTATGTGGGAATTATTGAGGAATGCAGTGTCATGCATTCAGTCTTTCGATCCCCACTCTGCTGTGAAACAAGGATCCTTGAGCCTGCAACAGTAACTCACCAACAGATGAAGAACCTCACAGCCTGTGGGAGATTTACCACCTTGTCTGCAAGTATCTTTTCCTGTTTCAGGAGCAATGAGTGTTCCTTTGTTCTGCTTCAGCATGGAAGTCATTGGCCCTCAGGCATTCCCCCAGCTTCAAGTATTGCAGACTCCACAAGAGAGTCCTTTTACCATGGCTAGAGAAGGATATAAGTGAGCAAATTGTCCTGTGTTGGCTGTGGGGAGAGACCTATTGGCCACGTGTCACACACATTTTGGAAACTGATTTTGCTCTGTCTTTTCTCTATGTAAGCAAAGTATTAGTTTATCTAGTGCTAGATGTGTTGACTGTGTTGTATTTTCCTACTAAGATCCAGTGGACAGAAATATTTGTAGTTCCGCCCTGAGCCTGGTAACTGGTAATGCACAGTACTCTGACTGACAGGAGCTCTCTGTGCTTTCTGCTCAGTTTTGATATGAACCTCAAATTGCTCTAAAAATATATTAATTAATAAAAAGAAATAGCTTAACTCCTACTTTGCTGTACACAAAAGTTAATTCAAGATGAGTTATTAACCAAAATGCAAAAGTTTAAATCATCAAACTTTCAGGGGAAAAAGAAAAACATCAGAAAATGTTCTTTCCCTGTGTGTATAAGCAAAAGTTTCTAAGGTTACAGAAAGCAGCAACTTTAAAATTGATAAATTATACTTTATCAAAAATTAAAACTTATGCTTGTCAAAATACAAAATTAAGGAAATGAATACACAAGCCACAGATGGGAAGAAAATATACACAAAGCATACATCTGACAAAGAAGTGGTATCTAGGATATAGAAGGAAGCCCTGTAACTCGATGAACAAATAACAACCTAATTAAAAGTAGGAAAAATATTTGAATAGACATTTTATAAAATAAGATTTATGAAAGGACAATAATCACATGAAAAATGTCCAATATCATCGGGTATCAGTGACATAAAAATTAAGCCTGATTTCTGCAATTTACTGTGAAGTATATAAAAAATAAGATGGCTGCATGGAATGAGGAAAGAGAAAGAAACATGATAACACAAATACAGTAAAATGTTACTGGTCAAATGTAGGTGATGCCTATTAGATGTCTGTTGCAAGAATCCCTTCTAATTTTTAAACATTTTTCATAATCTTGGAAAATATAAAGATAAAAATGCAATGATGAGAACTGAATGTGATTTGCATTAATGTATAAAGTATCCAGCATAATCTAGGATATGTAAATTATTGATTTTATTTAAATGTGATAAACACTATAAAAGAAAGCAGGGCCATATAGGGATTGGGACATTGGAGATGATTAAAAACTTCAAATAGGATTGTTAGAGAATCTTCACTCTGGAGACCTGATATATCTTAAGAATGACTCTGACCCCTGTGTTGAGAATAGACTATAAGGGAACAAAGATAGAAACAGATCATTTTGGCAGATTGGGCCAGGATCCAGGAAAGAATGATAACTTAGACCAAAGGTTGTGACAGTAAAGATAGTGAGATAGTGAGAAGTGGTTATATCCTAACATATATTAAAACTAAATGGAAAAATTGAGTTCATGTGGGAGAGAGAAAGCACAGAGCATTGCTAGAGTAACAATGTCCTTGAGCAGGAAAGGAGGGAATGAGAGAGTATATGGACAGAGACATTGGATTTAGAGAGGAGAATGGATGGATCATTTGTGACCAGAGGGAATACATGGTACATGATGCAGATCCTGGCCAGTGGGAAATGTATCTGAGGCAATTTGTGAAGATTCTGCTCTGACTGCTTCTATTTTCTCAGGGAAATAGGAAACAAGGTCATCAAATGAATTTCTCTTTACCTGTTAAAATTAGAAACCTACAAACTCTTTGACCCGGATATCCCACTTTTTAGTATCTCTCCTATTGTAATAAAACACTGGCATATAAGGACATAGGTACACAAGTTTTTAGCTTAGCATTATTTACAGTGACATAGAAACAGAATCACCTTTAATGTTCATCATTTAGAGGGAAATAATTTAATATATTTTTTGTTATCCATATTGAACACTTTTTGTTCTTTGAGAATGAATTGTATATGTGTGTGTATGTGTGTGTACTTATCTGAAAGGATGGCTGTGTAATATTTTTAAGTGGGCAAGGAAAAAATATTGTGTATGCTGTTACCATTTTAAATAAAAACCTTCATGGCTTAATGGTTTACATAAATATAGGTAAAGATGCTAAGAATAAACAACTAATGATTTTAACCTTGGTGACTTAGGGAATGCAATTTTTCTCCCCTTTTTATATCCTTGTGTTGCTTCAAATATGATAAGAGATACTGCTTTTTATTCTAAAAGAAAATTTAATTATGTTATGTAAAAATATTCATGGAATAAAGTTTACATAAATAGATTAAAATCATTTGTGAGGGGCGCCTGGGTGGCTCAGTGGGTTAAGCCTCTGCCTTCTGCTCAGGTCATGATCTCAGGGTTCTGGGATCGAGCCCTGCATCGGGCTCTCTGCTCAGCAGGAAGCCTGCTTTCCCCTCTCTCTCTGCCTGCCTCTGTGCCTACCTGTGATCTCTCTATCTCTCTGCTTAAAAATCAATCAATCAATCAATCATCTGTGACACTACCACAATTATTAGTCTTCTGCCCAGATCTCCCCCCACCCTCCAAATATCTTTTATTCCTTCATGGAGTCCCAACCCTAGCTGTATTGCACTTTGGCTTCCAGCAGCCTATACCTTTGATTGTTCAAAAGAAGACTACTTTTGCTTGCCTGTGAAGAGAGCTAGAAGTACTTGGTGTTGATGTCTCTTCTGCACAGGGTGACTCCTAGCTAATGCTGTCTGGTACAACACAGGGGTGTGAAAGGCACTCCTCCTCTGGGACAGGATAACTCTGAGGTACAGCCTATATTCCAGAGATCCCTGGTGGAATCAGGTTGCTACTGTGCTGCTGGGGCAGGGGGCTTTGCTGAAATTGCATTCTTGTTTGGCTTTTCCCCCTCCCTGTGTCCTCTTTCTCCCATTCCTTACTGGCTTTTCCTGGGAGCGCTTGCTTCATAAATCACTTGCACATGAATTCTTGTAGCTGGGTCTATTTCAGGGAAACCCAATCTAAGAAAGTTACACTAAAAAAATACAGCTATTAAATTCTCTCCCTGTCATAATCAAACCTTTACTCTTTAGGCCTCTGCTTTGTTAGGTGACAACAAATTAAACTGTTTCAAAAAGAGGATACATGACTTAGTGTTTTGCTGGGGTTCCCAGATTTTATGTAAGTCTACTCTCAGTAATTGATTATTTTCCACCAATGACTTTAGTGGTTAAATTTCAAAAATCTCCTTGAAATTTGAGTCAATAAAGAATATGTTTAGGAAAAACCAAGATCTATGGGCTTTTCTCAAATCAAGTTACATTTGTTATGATTTATTTCACATCCCTAGAAGTCTTCTCTGGTAGAATTAATTTTTATCCTAATGTTTTAAAGCCAATTTGCTCACTGTCTGCTCTGTCCTATTTAATATACTGGCGTGTTCTACTTTACAAACCACCTAAAAGAAGGATGTCCAAAATCATTAGACCCTGGTTATTACCTCCCAGTTCCCATTTTTGACCCATTGTTTCTTGGTGTAGCCTTGCCTGGATTCTCTTGGCTGTGACTCTAAGGCTTCTTTGGTTTGACAGCACATTTGGACACATTTCTGCAAATTGACCCTTGGTATCTCTTCTTGGAACACAAATGGTATTTGGATTCTGGTACCATGAACCACAGATGTAGGCAAGAGCTTTGCTACCTTCTGAGGAGGCCTCTCAAATTCCAGCCAGCTAGGCGAGGCCTGTCCGGGCTTTCTTCAGAGAGGGGGATTGGAGAATTGCCACTTACTGATTTTCCCAAATGTCATTGTTTAACCAGTTTTCTGAAGACTGAGTTTCATGAACATGGATTCTTGCCTATGGTTACAATTCTAAAATATATTATCCTATTTTCAGCCTTAGTTTTGGTTGTTTATTTCCTAAATTTATCTTGAAAATGCCTATTCTCTATTTAGTTTGTCCAAATTTTCTGATCTTAAGAGAAGATCATCAATGAAATCATAGTATAAAGCTTCCAGGAATTATTTCTGAACTCTAAGCTAGACTTTTAATTTTTTTGAAGATTTTATTTTTATTTAATTGTCAGAGACAGAGAGAGAGCACAAGCAGGGGGAATAGCAGACAGAGGGAGAAGCAGACTCCCCACTGAGCAAGGATCCTGATGCAGGACTCAGTCCCAACCATGCTGGGATCATGACCTGAGGCAAAAGCAGACACTTAACTGACTGAGCCACCCAGGCATCCCTAGACTTTTAAATTTTTAGTGAAATAGATTTTATAGTAAATTCTATGAAAATTACCAAGAGAATAATAAATAGCACCTATAATAAGGTAGTTTATAGTTTCTATAAAGAATATTATTTCTGTTTTATAAACTGGAACTTGGGAAGCCACTTGAAAAAAGATGGCAGGACCTTCTTCATGTGTCTGTGACCCTGAATGAATGAGTGAGTGAATGAATAAATTCTTATTGGTCTTTGCTCAAATTTTACATCTCATCTAGATTTCTTTCTTTAGTCCCTATTCCTATATATATATTCCTACCAATGTTTTGGCTCATCTCAAATACTCATCTCAAATCCTACCAATATAAATTCCTACCAATGTTTAGACTCATCTCAAATTCCTAACAAAGATCCCAGAAGGGTTGGATTTGAGGTATGAGATATGACTGGTAGGTAATTTTAAACAACATGACTGTCAGAACATATATTTTCTTCTAGTGATTTTCTTTTGAGGGTTGATGAGTTTCTTGGAAGTGGAAAACTACATTTTGCCTTAAATACTAAGCCTGCAGATATAATTTATGGTTCAGAAGAAAGCTCCAAAAGCCAAGGTACAAGGAGGACCTTGAACCTTTGTAGAAGTTCTTACATTTAGCCACATGGACTAAAGATCCTAGTGAATCCGATCTATTGTAGAAGCATGTGCAGATCCTAGGGACATGAAGTGTTCTTTGTGTGGACTGAAAAGCTGTCTGCTACATTCTGAAACACTAGGCTGTGGCAGGCTTAGCCTATTGTCCTTTAAAAGTTTATGAATTATTATTGGAAAGTGATTGCCTTTGTTGGTACCACATTTCCAAACTATTCTTGTCATTATGTGTATTTACCATGACTGAGTTCTATCCCATGGATTATGATAGGAAGTGATAGTGCTACTTCCTGGACTGGCTTATAAAATCCCACATGGTGCTCCTCCATGCTCCTTTCTTCTTTTTAATACCTATAATGGAGACCTCTCCCAGGGAACTTTGGAAGCCACTTGCAGAAGATGGCAGAACCTTTATACATCTAGGTCCCTGAATGACTATATGGGAGATGGCTGCCCCACCAACATGTTCTCCCATCTAATACTATCACATGATCAAGAAATGAACTTTTATTGCTTTGAGCCTTTTACAGTTTTGAATCTACTTGGTGTAATTATAAGTCTATCCTTTCTGGTACAGATGCCCAACCCATCCACCTATGGAACCCTATCCTTTTCTAATATAGTAAGCTGGAACACTGCAAAGGCTACCAACATACTCCAGTACTGTTAGGGATGAAAGTATTAATGTTGCAGACAAAAGGTAAGAATAGGCACCTTAATGGGTTCAGAAGTTTGTATGAGATAACCAGAGCATCGGTGATTGTTAAAGGTAGATCTTGGAGTAGTAGGGTGGGGAGCTATGGTTTAATTGATGTTGGAGTGCATAGAAGGTCCTTGTTGCTGAAGTAGGGGAGAGGGTCAAGGCATTTGAGTTCCTGAATAAGCAGATGGAAAGTTGGAAGTAACAATATTTGAGTACTAATATTAATGTGATCTAAGATGTGCTGTAGGTTGGTGAGGCATATGTGCATTGTATTATGCTATCCTATAATCAGGCACAAAGCAGACATTCAACAGATGTGTAACTCAATAGACGTATGACAGCTGTGTTGATAACTGAAAGTATTTATTGAAAATGCTCTAGTTAAGTAGATCAGGACTCTGCAATAGAATCTATGCTCTTAGGAAATTTTAGGCAACCAGATTATTCTATTACTTACAGATGGAGTAAAGTGTCAAGTACTTGAAGTACTCATTCAATCACTCAGGTGTTCAGAAATATTCACTGAGCATTTCTTCTGCTTATGGACAATGCTAGGCATGGGTGATGACACGTATGATAACAGAAATGAGACCTCTGGCTCTGCTTGGGGCTTATTTGCCAATAGGGAAAATAGCATAAAAAGTAGTAAGTGAGATCATAAATGTTGAAATTAGTATTATGAGGGAAATAAAAAGGGCCCTTTAATAGAGAAGATCAGGGGATGTGAAAGTAGGAAGTCAAACATGAGAAGAGTGTTGTAGTCAAAGGGAAGAACAAGCATAAAAACACTGTGGCAAGAAAAAGCTTGGGAAGTTCAAAGAGCTTAGAAAAAGCTGGTATGGTTAGAACATGATGTATAAACAGTGGTGTTGCTTGATACAAGACTGCCAGTGTTGGTAGGGGCCAGCTCAAACATCTTATGGGTCATGGTGAGGATTGTGAGTTTTTTGTTTTTGTTGTGTGTGTGTTATTGAATACATTTGACATATAGCATTGTGTAAATTCAAGGTATACAACATCTTAAATTGATAAATTTGTATATTGTAAAATGATTGCCACTGAAGTAATAATTAGTGCCTCTATGATATTATATAATTATCCTTTTATTTTAGGGAATAATTAAGTTCTAGTCTCTGAGCTAGTTTGATGATTATATGAATATAATATTATATTAATTGTACATTAGGTATCTGTACATTAGGTATCTATGGCTGTACATTAGGTATCTATGGCTTATTTACTTATTGTAAGTTTAGGATAATGAGTTTTATTCTAAATAATGAAAATGAAGTGAGACTTTTAAGTATGGTAGTGAAAAAGAACTGAGAGGAAGTGATGTAACCAGTTAGGGAGCTACAGCCATAAGCCAAACAAAAAATGATGGTGGCCTGGGGTGGTGATGGCAGAGATGCATAAAAGAGAATAGGTTAGAAGAATATTTTAGAGGTGGACACGACAGGTTTTACTATGCTGATAGAAGGGAAGGGGGGAGGTCTAGGGTTACTCTGAATTTGTTGTGCAGTGGGTGGATATGCAATGATTGGGGATGGGTCAGGTGTAGGACAGAAAATAAAATGGCCTTTAACATGTATTCTCTGAAGTATCTTTAATAAAGCAGATGTAAGTAGCCACAGAACACAATGATATTATCATCACACCTGTGCTAGCTTACCCAAAGAATATATAGCTTTAGGAAAGCTAATAGTTTGTATTAAACAGCTCCACGTAAGTTGGCTCTTACATTTGACTCAAGATAAAAGATAAATGTCTCAGCTCTTAATTATAATCCTTTATATTGATTACTAGTTGTTACCAGTATGTTTCTGTGTAACCAACTATCACAAAACTGAGAAGCTTAAAATAATCACTGTTTTATTATATCACATGGGTTCTGTGAGTGAGGAATTCAGGCAGAACTTTTTTTTTCTCCTTATGGTATCAAATAAAGTAATGTAATGATGTTCAGTCAATAGGCTGGTCTGTAGAGGCTACGATGACTTCATTCATTTGTTTGACATTGAAGCAGTGATAGCTAGGACAGCTGGCTTCAGTTGGGACTGTCTGCATTAATGCCTTTGTGTGGCCTCTCCAGCATGGCAATTTCAGACAAGCAGAATAGATTTCTTACATGAAAGCCGGCCTCTCCCAGAATGATCATCCCAAGAAAACCTGAAAGAAGTTGCAAGGCCTTTTATGACCTTGCCTGAAGTTATGTAACATCATTCTATTTGTTCAAGCAGACGCAAGGCTTCCCAGATTCAAGGAAAGAGGACATACCTTTGGATAGGAGGAGTTTCAAAAAAACAAAAACAAAAACAAAAAACAAAAAACTAACCATTTTCTAAAACTGCCACGTTAGTATAAACAAACTTCCAAAACTTATACCTTCTAGTTCCATAGTTCTTTAAGTTGTTTTTAACTTCCGAGTGCCTTTAAAAAGTGAGTCCATCATTTTCAGGTGAATGTTAAATCAGTAAATGGAAAAATGAAGAGGAAAAGGAAAAAAATAAGTTCTTTAATGCCAGAGATCTTGGATTGAGAGGATTCTCTCATCCTAGAGACATTTCCTAAGGGAAGCAAAACATAAAGAAAGGAGCATAGGTCTAGAAATAAAGGAAACCAGGTTTTCTTTTTTCAGTTCTTTACTTTGGCTGGTTAGAATACATAGGTAACCAAGAAGCTGAATTTGTAAGAGAATGCAATTCTGTTTTATAAAAAGCAAGTTGTTCCATCCTTCTTTTGTGTTGTAGTTAGTAAAGTATAACAATTAATTTTATAGGGACGCCTGAGTGGCTCAGTTGGTTGGACGACTGCCTTCGGCTCAGGTCATGATCCCAGAGTCCCGGGATCGAGTCCCGATCGGGCTCCCAGCTCCACGGGGAGTCTGCTTCTCCCTCTGACCTTCTCCTCGCTCATGCTCTCTCTCACTGCCTCTCTCTCAAATAAATAAATAAAATCTTAAAAAACAAACAATTAATTTTATGTTAACCTACCTAGTCATAGTACCCAGGTGAACTACTCTTCTAAATGTTGCTGTGAAGGTTATTTTTTTAGATGAGATTAACATTTAAATGAGTAGACTTTGAGTAAAGCAGATCACCCTCCATAATGTGGGTGGGCTTCATCCAACCAGTTGAAGGCTTAAAAAAAAAATGAGGCAGAGGTTCCTGATGAAGAGGAAACTATTTCCAATCTGTCTGCAGACTAGAGGGGCAACTTTCCCCTAGGTCTCCAGCCTGCCGGTCTACCTTGCAGATTTTTAGACTTGCCAGTCTCTATAATCGTATAAGCCATTCCTTAAAATCTTTTCTTCTCTTTCTCTCTTCTTCCTGCTCCCTTCTTCCTTCTCCATATGTGAGTGACTTTTCTAGTTTTCAGCTTCAAGGGATAAGCCTTAATAGTTTAGTGCATGACATCAATTTGAATTGAGCATTTGTACTATTTGGATAATTTTAAATGATGATGGACCCTGACTGTGAAGACTTCTTTCTGTTACTAAATCTTTTTGTTTTGAGTCTGTTGCCGTATTTTTCTTGCCCTTTGTATTTGTGTCTGTTACCTTAAGCTTTTATTGGAAATGTGAATCAGTAGAAAATCACTTGTGTAACTTGCCAAGAAATGCACATTTATAGCTTTAAATCTGTAGTTAGTAATTTTAAAATCCCCCAAATATATAAAAATATTATGTAGAATATACGTATTTTACAAATTCAAATTTATACACACATATATTTTATTTCTATTTCCCTGAAGAACCTTGACTAATACACAGGGCTTACAAAAGTTATGTTCTGGGACAGCTGTCTAACCAATTAATACATGAAAGAAGATGGTGTAGGGGAGCCTTTCACTAGCACTTGAGAAACAGTGAATTGACTTTATTGTAAATTTGTAAATTACCAGTCTCTTCCTGACATACAGAAATTAACATTTCAGCAAAACCAAATTTTTTTCATGTAATACAATAAAATATATTAGATCTAAAATCTGTTATTTATATCTGAGGTTCTCAACTCTGGTTGACATTAGTATCACCTAGGGAACTTATTAAAAGATATTGTATTCTGAGCCCCACCCCAGACCAACTGACCCAAATTCTGGAATAGGAACCTGGACATGTATAGTTTTGTTTTCCCTCATGCAGTGACTCTAATATCCACATAGAGTATCATGTCCTCTGCAAAGAGTGAGAGTTTGACTTCTTTGCCAATTTGGATACCTTTTATTTATTTTTGTTGTCTGATTGCTGAGGCTAGGACTTCTAGTACTATGTTGAATAGCAGTGGTGATAGTGGACATCCCTGCCATGTTCCTGACCTAAGAGGAAAAGCTCTCAGTTTTTCCCAATTGAGAATGATATTCGCTGTGGATTTTTCATAGATGGCTTTGATGATATGGAGGTATGTACCCTCTATCCCTACACTTTGAGGAATTTTGATTAGGAAGGGATGCTGTACTTTGTCAAATGCTTTTTCAGCATCTATTGAGAGTATCATATGGTTCTTGTTCTTTCTTTCATTAATGTGTTGTATCACATTGATTGATTTGCAGATGTTGAACCAACCTTGCAGCCCAGGAATAAATCCCACTTGGTCATGGTGAATAATCCTTTTAATGTTCTGTTGGATCCTATTGGCTAGTATTTTGGTCAGAATTTTTGCATCCATGTTCATCAGGGATATTGGTGTGTAATTTTCCTTTTTGATGGAGTCTTTGTCTGATTTGGAGATCAAGGTGATTCTAGTCTCATAAAATGAATTTGGAAGTTTTCCTTCCATTTCTGTTTTTTGGAACAGTTTCAGGAGAATATTTCTTCTTTAAATGTTTGGTAGAATTCCCCTGGGAAGCTGTCTGGCCCAGGGCTCTTGTTTGTTGGGAGAATTTTGATTACTGTTTCAATCTCCTTACTGGTTATGGGTCTGTTCAGGTTTTCTATTTCTTCCTGGTTCAGTTCTGGTAGTTTATACATCTCTAGGAATACATCCCTATCTTACAGATTGTCAAATTTGCTGACATATAGTTGCTCATAATATGTTCTTATAATTGTTTGTATTTCTTTGGTGTTAGTTGTGATCTCTCCTCTTTCACTCATGATTTTATTAATTTCTCTCTCTCTCTGTCTTTCTTTTTCTTTCTTTCTTTTATTTTTTTTATTTTTTGATGAGTCTGGCCAGGGGTTTATCAATCTTACTGATTCTTTCAAAGACCCAGCTTTCATTGATTTGTTTTACTGTTCTTTTGGTTTCTATTTCATTGATTTCTGTTCTGATCTTTATTCTTTCTCTTCTTCTACTGGGTTTAGGCTTTTTTTGCTGTTCTTCCTCCAGCTCTTTTAGGTGTAAGGTTAGGCTATGTATTTGAGACCTTTCTTGTTTCTTGAGAAAGGTTTGTATTGCTATGTACCTCCCTTTTAACACTGCCTTTGCTGCATCCCAAAGGTTTTGAACAGTTTTTTTTTTTTTTTCATTTTCATTTGTTTCCATGAATTTTTAAACTCTTCTTCAATTTCCTGGTTGTCCCATTGATTCTTTAGTAGGGTGCTCTCTAGCCTCCATGTATTTGAGTTCTTTCCAAATTTCCTCTTGTGATTGAGTTTAAGTTTCAAAGCATTATGGTCTGAAAATATGCATGGAATGATCCCAGTCTTTTGGTACTGGTTGAGACCTGATTTGTGACCCAGTATATGATCTATTCTGGAGAATGTTTCACGTGCACTCAAGAAGAATGTGTATTCTGTTGTTTTAGGATATAATGCTCTGATTATATCTGTGAAGTTCACCTGGTCCATTGTGTCATTCAAAGCCCTCATTTCTTTGTTGATCTTCTGCATAGATGATCTGTCCATCGCAGTGAGTGGGGTGTTAAAAGTCCCTCCTATTATTGTATTACAGTCAATGTGTTTCTTTAATTTTGTTATTAATTGGTTTATATAATTGACTCCAATAGGGGTATATTTATAATTGTTACATCTTCTTTTGGATAGATCCTTTAATTATGATATAGTATCCTTCCTCATCTCTTATTTCAGTCTTTGGTTTTAAATCTAATTTGTCTGATATAAGGATGCCAACTTTCTTTTTATGTCCATTAGCATGATAAAGGTTTTCCACTTCCTCACTTTTAATCTGGAGTCTAAATTCTAAGTCTTTGGGTCTAAAATGAGTCTCTGGAAGACAGCAAATTGGTAGGTCTTGCTTTTTTTTTTTTTTTTTTTTTAAATCCAATCTGATACCTTATGTTTTTTGATTGAGGCATTTAGCTCATTTACATTCAGAGAAACTATTGAAAGATATGAATCTAGTGCCATTATATTACCTGTAAATTCACTGTTTCTGTATATTGTCTCTGTTCTTTTCTGATCTATGTTACTTTTGGGCTGTCTCTTCACTTAAAGGATCCCCTTTAATATTTCTTACTGGGCTGGTTTAGGATCAAAAATTCTTTTAGTTTATGTTTGTCCTGGAAGCTTTCTTTCTTTCCTATTTTGAATGACATCCTTGTTGGATAAATATTTTTAGCTACGTATTTTTCTCCTTTAGCAACCTGACTATATCATGCCAATCTTCTGGCCTGCCAGGTTTCTGTGGTTAGGTCTGTTGCCAGTCTAATGTTTCTATCCTTATAGGTTACAGACCTCTTCTCCCTAGCTGCTTTCAGGATTTTCTCTTTGTCTCTGAGATTTGCAAGTTTCACTGTTGCCTGTCGATGTGTTGAGCTATTTTTATCAAATTTGAGGGGATTCTCTGGACTTGAATTCTTGTTTCCTTCTCTTTTCCATTCAAGTCCTTCTCTGGACTTGAATGCCTGTTTCCTTCCCCAGATTAGAGAAATTCTCCATTCTGATTTTCTCCAATATGCCTTCTGCCCCCCCCCTTCTTCTGTGATCCTAATTATTCTAATATTGTTTCACTTTATGGTATCACTTATCTCTCAAATTCTCCCCTTGTGATCCAGTACTTGTTTATCTCTCTCAGCTTCTTTATTCTCGTCATTTTATCTTCTATATCACTAATCTCTCTTCTGCCTCATTTATCCTAGCAGCTAGAGCCTCCATTCTTGATTGCATCTCATTAATAGCCTTTTTTATTTCAACTTGATTATATTTAAGTTCTTTTATTTCTCCAGAAAAGGATTCTCTTCTATGCTTTTTTTTTTTTCAAGCCCAGCTAGTATCTTTATAATCATTATTCTGAACTCTAGTTCTAATATCTTACTTACATCCATACTGATGAGGTCCCTGGCAGTCAGTACTGCCTCTTGTTTTCTTTTTTGAGGTGACTTTTTCCATCTTGTCATTCTGTCCTAAGAAGAAATGAACAAGAGAGCAAAATACTGAAATGACAACAACTACCCAAGAGAAATATACACTAAGCAATTCAGAAGAGATCCAGAACCAAAAAGAGAGAGAGAGAGAGAGAATATAATCAGACAGGCGAACAGAACAAAGCAATACACTGGACCCTGTATGTATTTTGATCCCTTTGTTAGAAAACTATATTCCAAAATTGTAAAGAAAAAAAAAAAAACCTTATATACATGCAAAAATAAAATTAAACGCATTGAAAGGATAGAATGTAACTGTAAAGATAAAAATTGAAAAAGACTTTAAAAAAAGAGGTGATAAAATAAATTGGTTGAAAAAGAAAGAGAAAAAAATTAAAATTGAAAGACTAAAGAATTGTGGGGGGAAAAACCCCATAGATTCTATATACTATTTTCCCCTAGCTCTGGAGTTTTGCAGTTCTGTGTGATCAGTAAACATGGTGTTGGCCAGATACAGGGAATCTTGCTGATCTTCTCTAGGAGGAGCCTGTTATGCTGATTCTCAGGTGTGTTTTCCCTGGACAGAATTGTACCACCATTGCCAGGGGACCAGGCTAAGTAATATGCTCTGGGTTGCTCTATGTGGTTTTTGTTTCCTGAAGGCTTTCCCTGCCACTTTAGAGGATAAGAATGAAAATGGTGGCCTCCACTCTCCAGCCCCAGAGCCGAAAGCTCAGGGCCCCACTCCTCAGTGCACCCTCAGGGTAAAGCAGTCAGTTACTCCTGTCTCTCTCATCTCCAGCCCAGCCATACTCTGAGCTCACCCAGCCTGTGATGGTACATTTCTGTCTCAGGCATGCAACCCCATTTGGAGTCTCCAGACCCTGCAGATTCCTGCAGTGCATACCTGAGCCACTCCTACCAGGGGAGGAAGGGAGGTTTTTGCCCTGGTTCTTCCACTTATTGGGCCCCTGCTCAGATAGCCATTGCCCAACCATGCCAGCATTCGTGGTATATGGCAACCCTGAGCTGAGAGCCCACTCCTGGGCTAGATGATTGCAGTTGGCTTCCCTCTCTGATGCCTAGGAGCTCTGCCACACTCAGGCACCCCCAGTGTTCCTGTGACCCTGAGGATCTAGAGACCACACTGTCTCACTTAGGATTCAGTCCCTGCTTAACCACATGAGCGCCTTTTAAGCAGGAATGTCCCTCACCAGAGCAGGCTTTTAAAAGTTATGATTTTGTATTCCACTGCTATATCACTTGCTGGTAGCCAGTTTTTGGAGACTCCCTCCCCCTGCAGTTTGTCTTCAGATTCACTTCTCCACATCTCCTACTTCTCAGAAAATGATTGCTTTTCTATTGGTAGAGTTGCAGCAATTCTTTTATTAGGTCTCTGCTTGAGTTCACAGGTGTTCAGAATGTTTTGATAGCTCTCTAGCTGAATTCCTGGGACCATATGAAACTAAAGTCTCCTATTCCTCCACCATTTTAGACTCTCCCAAATTTCTCAATTTTTATATTTTGGCACCAAGTTCAAAATTGTCTATTGTATAGTGGGCTAAATCCTATTATATTCATTGTTTATGCCATATTTTAATCCACGGGAAGGGGCAAGCAGTATTCTTTGGAAAAACTTAAATCATCCTAGAATTTAATGGGTGCAGGACAGCCAAGTCCATGCAATGGCCAGTACTTTGGTTTGGTTTACATGGCATCAAACAAAAGTTCTGGCTAGAGTTCTTGATATCAAACCCTTCTAGATCTAATGTTTATAAAAATTATATGTTATATTTCACTTCAAACTAAAACCACATGGAGATTCTTAAAGAGTTCATTTTATGCTATTGTTCAATAATGCATGTAGAATGAGTCTTTGAAATTCTGAAGCATTTTGTTTAGGCTCTTCATTCAATTACAGGTTATTTGCCTTTGTAATCAGTGCCTCTCTTGCATGCTTAAATATCTCATGAGCATTATCATCAAGTTCTGGAGCTCTAATATTGTCTTGGCCTTAACAGCTATAATAGTCTTTCAAAACAAAGAAAATAAATAATTCATAAACTTGAAATAGGCCCCTGAATAATTGAGTTAATAACTTATATTTGAATAGATATTAGGAATCAGCAGAACACAATTTACTTTAAGTTCTTTATTATGGTACATAGATATTAATGTACATTATGTGACTCAAAGTCATAGTTATTTAAACTGGGAGTAAACCTTTCCAAGAAAGGATATTTTCTCCTACTAAGACATTTCTGAAAGTTTGGCTCTAAAACAACTTGGGAATATATCTGTTTAATCATGTTGAATATTGATTTGCAAATTCTCTGAATTTTTATTAAGATTAAAATGGATAATTGAAGCATCATATGATATGTTCTGTCTAGCATTATTTAAAATGTATGCAATATGTTTGGGATTAAGAAAAAGATTCTAAAATGCAATTATATATTCTATTTTCCTTTAAGCTGCAAATTATTTTGAAAGTATATAAATAAAAATGTATTAAAATTCAAATGTATACATCCTTTCATCACATTACAAATTATTACTAATAATTAACTTAGAGAATCTCATTTACATAATATGACTATACATTGGTTGCCCCTTTCATCAACATCAAGTAGATACTTACACCAACAAAAAGAAAGAAAGAAAGAAAGAAAGAAAGAAAAAAAGAGAAAAAAATAGCATTTGAAGAGGAAAGAATGCTAATGTTATTCATGTAGAGGGTATTTTGAAGAGTACCACAGGCAGTTTTTCATTACCATTCCTCCATTTCTCACCGAAGATGAAGACTTTCCAAGAACAAGGTGTTCCCAATTATAAGATGATGTGCTAGGATATAAAGGAATATAACTGGTATATGCCTTTTTATCATTTAGATTTTGGTTTTATTATTTACTTTTATTATCTTGATTATTATTTTCAATGTGTAATAAGATAATAATATTACTAGTTTGTTGAATTATTTTTAATTAGTATGAAATGGGAAGAATCTCATGGCTGAATATCAGGATGTTTTAGAAAGCTTATATAAAAAATATATTTCCACCCATAAAAATTTCCATTCACTTCCTAGGAAGTATTCAGAGAATGCTGCCCAGTCACAGATGAGAGCCACTGAGGTAAGAGATGCAGTTACATAATTTTATTAAAATAAATTTATTAGCATTGAAATATGATTTATTGAAGTATTTATTTATGGGGAGCCTGGGTGGCTCCATCGTTACGCTTCTACCTTCTGCTCAGGTCATGATCCCAGGGTCCTGGGCTTGAGCCCCACAACAGGCTCCCTGCTCAGTGGGGAGCCTGCTTCCCTGCCTCCCCCTGCTTGTGTTCCCTGTCTTGTTGTGTTTCTCTCTGTCAAATAAATAAAATCTTTTTTAAAAAGTCTATTAAAAAATATTTATTTACATATGTTTGCATATTCATTGCAAAAACAATTTTATGTGAAACAAAATAAAGGGTAAGTAAATTTTAAGTGAAGTTGGCCAGTTGAGGGTGTGTCACCATCCCTGGATTCCAGAAGCTAGCAAGGAGAGAATCAAACATCAGTTTCTGGCACATTTGGAACATGATCTCATCAAGAAAGACCAGTAGAAAAGTCTTACGTATTTAACCATTATGCAAGGTGATTTAAGAGGGCAATTTTGACAATGTGCGGGAGGGTGATTTTTAGCAACTTCATAAAACAACCACAGATTAATGTTGCTAAGAAGAGTTTTATGTTAATTATACTTATCAATACAACACGGGCGCAACAGAACTTGAGAGACATTGTGTATACAGAAAGAACATTACCTTGTTTAATAAACTAGATATTTTAAGCCCTAACACATAGTAAACATTTAATCTAGGTCTATTAATTTGGGTCTATTCAAGCAATAGACAATAGGGAGTTCTAATATAACTGTTAAATAATGAACATAGTGTAAAACATGCTATTCTGTGTCAAACAGATCTGGACTGTAAAGGACAGTTTGTACAATCATTCTCTATTTTCAGTTAATGTCGTCTGATTAAAAGCAGCTGAGACAATGACCTTTCCAATAGGCCTTTAGGATGAGAGGAAAAATGGCGGGGCCAGGCAATACAGTCATTATGGTAATCAACAGTCAGGAGAAAACTCTAAAGAAGCAGGTTGGTAAGGAAGGATGACAGTCAAACATAGAAGGGAGACATTGCTTTTCAAGGAAACATTTTGGGCCAGGTTCTTCCAGAAGGGGTGATGTTCCTTCTAAAATGCCATAGTAGAGTCCATCCAGCCAGAGACCAGACTTCTAACCAGAGGAGTAACCATAGGGACAATAAACTCCAGAGTCGGAAATTCTCATTAGAAAAAGGCCCAGCTTTAAATAAGTCTGCTGCAGCTAGTGATAATGATGATGGTGATGATGATAGATAACATTTATTATGTGCTAAGCACTGTCCCAAATACTTTTCATATAGTAGCTCATTTAATCTTTATAATAACACCATGGGATAGGTACATTATTATTTTCATTTCACAGATAAAGAAACGGAGGCATCAGAGTTGTCATTTTACCATTATCAATGTTAAGGTATGAGGGAACAGAAAAACATACCAGAATTCAACTAATAAAGATAGAAAAGATGGTGACACTCCAATTTTGTCCTAAAATTTGATTCGTTCAGTAAACAATTGAACAGCTGTTTATACCATGATCCGTGCTAATCTCTGGGTATGCAAAAGGTAGACAATTCAGATATGCGTTCTGATATTCTTGGTATTCTTGAATTCATGGTATTATTAGGGAGACTTGTAATTTAACAAGAAATATTTTCTCACTTTCTTAATTACTAAATTGAGCCTGGAGGATTCAGTAAGAGTCATCAGCCTAAGAGTTGAGGGGTTGGCTTAATATTTAGGAAATTGTCAGTTACCTCAGTGTTAGTAAAAGAATCCTGTTGTATGTTTTGACATTGTAAATTGATATTTATTTTACTTTTAATGTAATAATTCTTCAAGACCACTTTGAAACCCAAAGAAGAAGGCCATCTTGTAACCTAGCAACAACTCTCTCATAATGACCTTCAGGTAGGGAAGGACAAAGTGCAGGAAACTCTTAAAAGCTGTTTTAGGGTTTATCCCAAAATACACCCACACACACACAGAGAATAGGATAGGTCACAACATCTCTTGGAGTCTAGCAAGATTTTTAAAAACCAAACTGTGTTTCTAAAGAAGCTTTGCCTTTATCTTTTTTGATTCTTTTAAAGTTGTGTTTTATTTTTTAAACATGTATGTTGTGGTTTCCTTAAATCTATCAATATAGTCTTGGAAAAAAAAATATTTCTTCCATTTCCTAGGTAAATATTGATGATCTCACATACCTTTGCCCTTAGGTTTTTTCTTTTCTAAATGTAGAGTTGCCAGATAAAGTTGAAATTCAGATGAACAAGGATTTATTTCATTATTCTAAAAAGTTCCTTTTTTATTTTTTAAATACGGTAAATTTAAAGTGGTTTTCATGAACTATCCTTCTACCACCCCTATCAATTTATTCACTTTTTATTCATGTTTTCAAATAATATTTGAGGACTAATTGTGTGTCAATATTATTCTAGTACAGGGAAGTATCTCCTTGAACAAATAGGCTTTGCTCTCATAAAGCATATATTCTTATGACAGGAAAAACAAAGAAGCTTCATAATACTGAACATTGTGAGAAGTTAGGAGATAAAAATAATTTCTAAAACATTACGTTCCCATGGTGAACAAAGTACCTGCTGATTAAAAAACCTACTTGGAATATATAGTTTATTGCCCAATTAAGATTTTTAAAATTATTTCATCCCTAATAGACTTGAAATAGCTAATGTTATATTTATCAATATATTTATATATTGATATATTGATATATATATATATTGATATATATATATATATTTATGTTATATTTAATCAATCAACCCATTAATCTTTTATTTTTCATTCGGTCAATGCCTGGAAGGATGTTATTTGAGCATTAGATGGGCAGGTGGCCTATATGGCCTGTAAGCTTCCTTTCAATCTTGAGTTTTTGTAATACTATAGAGAAACTCCTCTGTAGAAAAACATCTGTCCATGGTATTCCCTGGACCCAACACCAGCAAACTTCATCTGGATAGTTTTAAATTAACTATTTGTTCCTTTCTAGCTTAAGTCAGCATTTTCTAGTTGCTTGTTCAGATCTTTCAATCATTTCTCACATCTTTCAACATTAAAAATTAAAAAAAAAAAAAAAAAGGGAAAAAAAGCCCTGAAAACTAAATAGTATTTCAGCAGGAATCATTTTAATGCTCAGAGTTTTGTGACATGGGTGCTATTGTTATCTCCATTTTTCAGAGGTAGAAGCTGAGATTCGAGAAGTTAAACAGTTTTCCTAAATTCAGGAACTGAATATGGAAGCAGTCTGAGCCCACAGTTGGGGTTCTGTCAATCCCCAGGACCTATCATCTCCTCCAGTAAGTTACTAAAAGCTTGCACTTTTCAAAATGTTTTATCTGAAAAGCCTAAATATCACATTTAGATAGATAAATGTATAGATTAATTAATAGATTATCTGACCACTGAGTTGAACCCTGGCATACATGTATTTGAGATGAAAATTTGGGACTTATGGAGAACAACTGGCAAAGGCATTCTCAAGTTTGGAAAGTCATACTCATTAAACTTTACATTTTATAGTGCTCTATGGTCATACACAGGTATACATGCAAATAAAATCCTATCAGGAATAACTTACAAAAAGTGACAAGAGAAGCCCCAGACACTGTGTAAGCCTCAGTGACTTTATTCCACGTGGTTTTCTCTCCTTGCTCTTTCTCAAGTACTTGCCTTACCTGCACTCTCGCCTCTTACTCGTACTTAGGAGTACATCCCTACCTGTTCTGGAAAGTTCTTTTTGTAGAGGACTTCCAAAGAAAAGCCAAAAGTGGGAATTTGGCATGCTAGGTTCTAGCCCAGGATCTGCCACTAATAAGTTCTGTGTCTAAAGTCAAATTTTTGTCATTTTTCTGCGCCTCGGTTCTTCATAAAAGGGATAGAGCTCGAGTGCTATAGGAACCAACTAGCCTAGTCCTCCCCACTCTTCAGTGCTTCAGTCTCAAACTTTTCATCATCCCAGCATTTTTTCTAAATCCTGCTTAAGTACTTCTGGGCATTCCACTCTACGTACTCTGACTGAGAAAAGTTTTCTTTTGAACCGAAGTCTTCTCCTATGTGGTTTCCAATTTTAGTTCCATTTTTGTTCTCTTGAGTGTCCTAGATCAAAGGTGCTCATTCTTTCATTTTTGAAGGCAGCTATCCTGTCTCTTGTCCCTGTCACCCTTCTCAAATCTCAGTTCCAGCCTAACAATTGGAGATATTTTAACCTCCCATATGAAATGGTTTTGAATCTTGTTTTCTTGGTCACCTGTCTCTGGACTGGGTTCCTTACGGATGGTGTTCTGAAAATGCAGGACCCAGAACAAATAACAATGAGAACAATAACTAATGTCTAGCGCTTGTCCTGCACTAGCTAATGTTTTATGTGTTTGATACATATTGTTTCATTTAATCCTTGTAGCAGCTTTATTCAGTAGTACTATTATAATCCACATAAAAACTGGGAGCCAGAGAGGTAAAATGGATTGCCCAAGTACAGACAGACCTGGTAATGCCAGGAATTCAGGCTTTTCTGGGCTATAGAGCCCATGCTCTTAATAACTTGGATAAACTGCATTTTCTGAAATTGGTATTTGAAACCCAGTTTGTGCACCACTCGGTTGACAGGGACTTACATCTTCCTTACTCTAGATGTGAAATTTCTATGTGCACAGCCTAAAATTTGATGTATATGTTTTATGTGTGAGGACTTCAACTTTGAAGCCTGTAGGAAACATCTGCCCTGTATCATGTACTGTGCAGAACATAAGGATTTTCGGGATAAAAATAAGCCATTCTCTGTCTAGTTGGAAAATAGACATGCAAATAAGTAACCCAAATGTAATGTTAAGTATAGTTGTTTTTTTTTTTTAAAGATTTTATTTATTTATTTGACAGAGAGAGAGATCACAAGTAGGCAGAGAGGCAGGCAGAGAGAGAGGAGGGAGGAAGCAGGCTCCCTGGTGGCAGAGAGCGCGATGCGGGGCTCGATCCCAGGACCCCAGGACCATTACCTGAGCTGAAGGCAGAGGCTTAACCCACTGAGCCACCCAGGCGCCCCAAGTATAGTTAAGTTTTAAGTAAAGTAAGAACTTTATTAAGATTAATGAGAACACGGAGAATGTAACTAATTCTGTCTAAGAGAAAGAGAAATTACTCCAAGGAAGTTAGATGTGGATAGGTTCTTTAAGGATGAATAGGAGTCCACTGGACAAAGAAGAAAAATATTGGAAAAAATACTTTGTCTTTATTAATTATCTTTGTAAAAAATATGTCTCAAAATCAGCCAAGAATTAGCATCATGTTTATTAGACAATGCTTCACGGAAACAACTGTTAAATAGGACAATGTTTGGTCACTTAGGATCTTCTAGAACTTTTATGTTCATCATAGTTTTGCAAATTCTATTCAGCAATCTTTAATTAGTATGAAATGTAATCTACTCAAACAAACATTTGAACTCACTTAGTGAAATTATGTGCTGTAATACAATAGTCCCACCACTAACTAGCTTCTTGTCCTTTGTACCTATTTTAATTTTTTACTTCTGAATCATAGATCATGGTTAGAAGCAAGCTAAAAAGTGAGGAGTTTGGTGTTCTTTTTATAATCTGTTGACAAGTTAATATTTTTTATAGATGGCCTATTTCATTGTGTTCTTCCCACTATAAAAATACCTTTAATATTAATTTTAGGTGGCTTTTGAAACCTCAGTAAATTCTAGGATTCATTATTCACTTATATGATTTTTTAGAGGTCTAGACCTCTCTTATGTTCTTTCTTTCCTTTTCTGTAATGTAATTGTTTTTTAAGTTGTTGCTTGTGGTTATATAGAAATCCCCTTCAGAATTATATGAAATTATAGAGCCAGAATTTCTTTTTGAAAAAAACATCTCATATCATTGGTTTTGGATTTGAACCATCTTTTCTTAGGGCTTGAACTAGGAAAGACTTCTGCTGCCTCTGAAATTTGCCTTCCTGAAATCCATGTTACATGTCTGACTTCTTGTCATATTTCCTTTACTCGTTTTCAGGCATTCTACGGCCTTTTTACTCAGTGTGGTATATGGACCAGCAGCATTAGTATCACCGGGAGTTTGTTAGAAATGAAGAATCTCAGGTCCCCATTCTAGGCCAACTAAATCAGATGGGCTTATTAAAAACTCATTCAGGTGCCTTATAAGTACATGGAATCAGGGAAGCACTGCTTTGAGATGACAGGGCAAAATAACTTTCTCCGAAGGTCTTCCCATTTCCACCTAAGTCTTTTTTAAGAATCAGGTCTTTTTTAAGACCTTTTTTAAGAATCAGGTTGATGGGCCTTTAGTAGAAAAACATAGTATTTCAAGGCAAATAAAAAATTTGTCAGCTACCTTACTTTTAGCTGAATTTTAGTACTAAAAGTAGGCTCATTCACAGAGGGATTACTGTGTACTCAGTACAGCTCTTCAAATTTATCCTCTGATTTCATCTTCCTAATATCACAGAGATGCAGTTAGCATTGTAATTCCCATTTTACAGGTGAGGAATTTGAAGCCAATGTAGAGATTCAGTTCTTACCCAATATCACAGAGCCCTGCAGAGCCAGGTTTCAAATTAAACCTATTTGATTCTTTTTTTTTTTTTTTTTTTAAAGATTTTATTTATTTATTTGACAGACAGAGATCACAAGTAGGCAGAGAGGCAGGCAGAGAGAGAGAGGAGGAAACAGGCTGCTTGCGGAGCAGAGAGCCTGATGTGGGGCTCGATCCCAGGACCCTGGGATTATGACCTGAGCCGAAGGCAGAGGCTTTAACCAACTGAGCCACCCAGGTGCCCCAAACCTATTTGATTCTAAAATCTATGTTTTAAATAATGTCAAAGCACTGTTACTCATGACAGAATGAAATTTTTAACAGATTACAGGGAAGCTAAAAATTTCCTGCTCCATTGTATTTGTCCTCTTTTCCAGGTCCGCATTCCCTGACTCTTTTAAGCTGCTGCTTCTACCACCTGTTAATATTCCTGTCCACACCCATGTCTCATATACTAAACATCCCCTGTGAGGGTAATCCAAACACTCTCTTGCTCTCTGTCTGTTGCTTTAATTGTGAATTGCTTGGCACAAACTTTTCCATAACATACCAGCTCACCCTTAATCCTTCCGGCTTCTAATCACTCCTATTTTCTGCCTTGTCTTGATCTTTAAATCTGCCATTCAATACTGTTATCCTTTCAACTAAGATCTAGGTTTTTCTTCCAATTAAAAGATCTTTAACTCCTTAGGTAAACACCGTTCCTGATGTGACTAGACCTGGACCCCTACCTTCGGGTCATCTCTAGGCACAATTCCAGAATCTAAGCTTACTCTTGTTCTAAGAGAAAGAACATGACTTTCTTTCAGTAACTAGGCTGTAGAACATTCTTTCTAACACTTTATCTTATTCTCTCTCTCCTTGTCCTTCACTGAAATGTTTTCTTTCATGCTATCAAAAGCAGACTTGAGTTCCACGCAAACTTTTATCTTCATGACACGTTAAGTTCATCTACGTCATCTTTTTCTAAGGCTTTACTAGAACAAAATATCATTGCTATGATCAAATGATAAATCTTAATGACTTTCTATCTTGAATTGTACTTTAAATTTTGTTAATGCTCTGGGCTTTGAATATACAGTAGAATTCTCGACCCTCATTTTAGTCATTTTTAACTATGGACTCTTTTGTCTGTATAAATTGCATAACTTTTTATTGTAATGGCTGATGTCCTTCATTATATCCAGTTTTATAGTTTTATCTGATAATGTTTTCCTTCCCTCTAGACTTTGACTTTAAAGTTAACATAAACCTGTCTGACTTCCAGATGATTCTGTACAATGTAGTCTATAGTCAGGTGTTCATCAATCTGGCAGAATAATCCCTGGTGCAAGACCAGATACAGTTTTGTATCTCTGTTTATTTAGCTAATCATTATTTTTCCAGTCTTTTTTCTGTCTACAAAAATCCCCAGCTCTTCTAAAATGGAAGCGTAGATAAGACTATGCTTTCAACAAACCCTTTCTTTTTTGGCTTAGAGCTCTGATTCCTGGAGATGTTTGTTTCCCAAATTTCTTCTGTTTATATCATTTATCCATATTCAACATTATAAATAAGTGATGGTAAGCCAGAGGATGCATTCATTTATTTATTCATCTTCAAACTACTTTTATTGACGGATCTTTGTTCCAGGTATGGTGCTGGGCCAATAAATTGGTAAGCACCAATGGACTCTGAATGGAGATGATGGATTTCATTTCAAGAAGAGGAAACAACTATGATTGTCCATGTGATTGTACAAAGGGCTATCTCCATTCTTGTATTTCTTCTTTGTCTGGTAACTAAGCTCTTCATGTTTCCTAATTCTAGAAGCCCTTCTGTCTTTTCATAGAAAGGGAGAATACTGCTTTCTTTCCAGAAATTATACATCTCTTCCCAGAGGATTTCTCCAGTGGATCAAATTTCCTGCTCCTTCCCTTCTTCCTTTGTGTAATAGTCTTCCATTGTACTTGACCTGTTTTAATCCATCTTTGCCCTCTCAAAACCTCTTCCCTTTCGATTTCTTGCTTCAGCTGCCTCTTTATGTTACCCAGGAAGTAGTTTTCTCTTTCAATATAGCAGAAGATAAAAGCCCACTAATTTTGGTGTTTTAACTTTATGAATTTAATTTTAATTTTATCACATTGCAGCTGCCAACACAATTTTTTTTATTACTTTTTAAAAGAGGGATAGCAGAGTCCTTTTACCAATTACCCCCTCCCCCATCCCTAGGGAAATTCTATGAGCAGATGTAGAACCCTTTTAGGTGATCTTAGTACCTTCTCACCTTCTGAACTTCCTGTATGAATTTGACCAGTTCTTATTCCTAGTATTATAGCTTTTGGACTGTCAAATATTAAATGCAGCCAGTAAGTGGAGGCAGCTAATTAAAAAAAATATGTATTCTTCCCTCTTACTTTGTTCTTCCTATTTTGCTGGTCCTTTGAATGAGCTCCAGGTTGACTCCTAAAATGCCTTCCAGTGCTTTAGTGTGGCTTTCTAGTGTTTGTGAACCACTGACCTATTCTCTGATAATTATTACTTAATGAGGACTGATACTTAATTTTTTTTAAATAAAAGTTTTATTGGAGAAAAATAGAGCCACCATGTACTCAGGGAGAAGAGCACAAAAAATTAACAGATGCAGAACAACTGAAAGTTACAATTACCCACTGTCGTTTGCAGTTACTTTTCAATTTCTTCAATAGCTCCCATAAACTTGTTTTTTAATAGTCTTGGCAATTTTTTGGTTGAGACAGCAACAAGTTTTCAAAAAATTAAGAGCATTAGGGAAGGGACCAGCTTTCAAGATAACAAAAGTGATACCAAGAGTCTGTTCCTAACAGGCACTGATTCTACCTAAAAATTCCTTAAGAGTAACTACTGAGTCTTATGGACTAGTCTGTAATCTCAGAGACCATCAGAGATGAGTTAGAACATTGACTGATGGGGCGCCTGGGTGGCTCAGTGGGTTAAAGCCTCTGCCTTTGGCTCAGGTCATGATGCCAGGGTCCTGGGATCAAGCCCTGCATCGGGCTCTCTGCTCAGAGGAGAGCCTGCTTCCCCCTTTTCCTCTGCCTGCCTCTCTGCCTACTTGTGCTCTCTCTCTCCCTCTCTCTGTCAAATAAAAAAAAAAAAAAAAAAGAACATTGACTGGTAGTTTAAAGAGAATTTCACTTGGTATGGAAGGTGCCATAGAGGCATGTTAAAAATCAACAAAGGTTTAATTACTGAGAGGTGAGTTTACTATAATATTTTGTTTCAAAAGAGGAAAATATGCCCTAAAAAACTGAAATAAGATTACCAATGTGCTAAATAAACTAGACATTTTTATATGCATTTCTGGTGCAAGGTGATTCTTTTCTTTCATATTGCCTTCATAATGTAGAAGCTGTCAACTTTTTAAAGTTATGTGCTATGCATACAACTTGACGTTTGTTGATAGCCCCAGAGTGTCTTCATGAGCTCAGATATACCTGTGCTATTCCTAAAGGGTAACCATGATGCCCAACTAACTTCTACAGGATACATTTAATTTATGAATCTTTGTGTCCATAATCCCCCTCAGACAGTTGTGTTTTTTTTTTTTAATGAAAGGAAACGGAAATTACAAAATACCTACATTTAAATGAAATTAAGAATGTAACACTGACTGAAGTTGGCAAAAGAACTTTTTTTCTTCATCAGTTGTGGTTTCAAAGAACTGGAGTGAATTTAGAGTTCTCTGAATCTTTTGTGACTTAATTTAAGATCTTTTCTTTATTTTAAATGGGATAGACTTCTTGTGACGTGAAAGGAGTAGTTGAGGCTGGAAAATTCTAAAGTATAAGCATTATGGTTTTCACAAAATTGGAAGTGCTTTAAAATTGACCTAACAGGGATCCACACGTCAGATCGGTACAGTTGGAGGCAAGTTTCATTTTGTCAGAAATGCCATTCTAGAACGAAGGCAAAAAAAAATGTTTCCATGTTTTCCTCTTTACAGAAAGTTCCATCCTTGGTCAGTAGTATGCAGGTAGGCTAGGATCAAAGTGTCCCACCTTTTGTTCAAAGCGTCTCCCCACTTTTCCTATTGCTTTTGATACTACTTAGAGTGTTCTACAGTTAACAGTGCTCCTTCCCGCATGAGAAAATTAAGTCCTATATAGGTTAATTTACTTGTCTGTGGCGATGTAAAAAGGATATTAAAGGGTATGTGTGTTTGTCTCTGGATTTCAGCTTAATTCCTAAAGTTATAGATACTAGTCATTAGAAATCTCCATATCCTAAGGAGTTTTGAGGGGATTCCAGACACTACTTCTAGGACTAAAGAAGAGGTGGCAAGTGGCATCTTTCCACTCTCATTACTCAAGATGACTCTCAGGCTGGAGCTTAATGAAGAATGAATTTATATATTTCATGAGTGTTTAGCTTAGTGGGGAATGTGATAATATCCTACCTTTTCTCTTTTTTAAAGAAAAGAGGGTGGCTGCTCCCTTACATAGGAAAGGATTCAAGAGAATCCCTAATAGTAAACTGAGGGTTTCCTCAGCAAGGAAACACTGACATCTTATTCCCTAGTTGGATGTTTGCTGAGCAGCAGAAACTTTTGGGCCTACCTCCTGGTATACCAGAGTAGATCACATCAGAAAGCACTTTGGATAAATTAATACTTGAGTTTGAGGGCAGAAGGAACACATATCCTGCTTCCTGTTTATTCCTGGGTAATTTTAACTCTGTGAAGCAGGATAAAGCAGCTCCTAATAATAAGGAGAAGAGATGGCATCAGAAAAACCGGTATGCGTTCTTGTTACTTGGCATGGAAATAATGTATGACTCCAGAGCCAAGTAGATGGTGTGAACAGATTCCAGGGGCCAAGTAGATGTGAACAGATATCAGGGTGTAAATCAATGTAGTGAAAAGTTGTCATACTGGAACCACGGCTGGACATTGTGCAGCTAACTCACTCAAGAGTTGGAGGCTATGCAGTGTGTTTCCTGGAAGTGAAGATAAATTGGGTCAGAGTATAAGGGGTACAAAGGGAATGGTTGTTTTATTAAAGATATTTCTTTTCCAAACTTGGGAGCCTATCCAGGCTTCTCTATGTGTCTTGTTTTGCTCGTGGAATGTGAATAGGAAAGGCATGTAATACTTCTCACTTAAAAGTTGAAGAGTCATCATGTGTTCTGTAATGGCAACAACAGGCCCCAGAAGGGCCACTACTTCCTTTTCAGTCTCAGAGTAAAGAGGCAGGGAGAACTGATGTTAACCAGCAGAGAGCTTGTAATTTAGATAGCAGCTTTTGTTATTTTATTTATTTGTTGTTTTAAGCCACTAAGATATGGGACTGTTTGTCGCTACTGCACAACCTAGCAAAATATGGTAGATATAGCAAAATATGATATATAGATAGGACATCAGTGGGTGACATAGTATAGATTTTTTCTGTATAGGCCTCTAAAGAATCCACAAGTATATCCCACAAAAGAGTGAATTTGGGTGCCTGTCCATAGGAGTCACTGTGGTTGCCCATCAAGAAAGTAAATATATAAGACTTTTTTTTAAAAATCCAGCCTTCTTTTCCTTCCCCAGAATACCAGTGGGGGGGTGGGGTGGGGAAGGATATCTAGAAGCAGGGGAGTGAGTCAAAAAGAGAATGAAAGATCTAGAAAAAGTAAAAGAGTAAACGATCATACCTTGTTGCTCCTCTCCTCTGCGATGTGGTTCAGGCTTGAATTTAGAAGGCAGGTACAGATTTTAATTTGGATGAGAGATGAGCATTGACATTTAAAGTGGATTGGATGAAATTTTGTAATGTAAAAATGAGTCTTAGTGGCCAAAATGAGACTCTTCATATTGCATAAAAACCTAGGAAGCCAAAAGAACTTACCAAAATACCATTAATCAGTGTGAAATAGAGATCTTGGCAGAGTAAAAAAAAAATAATAATAATGATTGTACCACACAGGGTATGGATTGTCCAATAAGCTTGTTACAGTTATGTAGTTTGTTGGTGACGGAATTGGAAACAATCTAGGAGTCCTAACTTCAACTACAATACTATTTTGAACACTTATTTCTTAAAGTATATTGTCTGTGGGAATTATACTAATCAGATAAAAAAATGCAAATTCAGCTTTGGTGAATGATTTGGCAGGCCATACTATGAACTATAGTGGGCAAATTGTAACACATTTTTCTTGGAACTGATACCCCCAAAATAATAACTGGTATGCATTATTACTCTAGAGAGCCAAAGTGTACAATTACTGGCAGAGAGGTCTCTATAGGAATTGCCAATAGCTTTTATTTCAGTGTGTTTATAATATATTCCTTATCTGAATAATATATATTCCTGATGTGTTGTCCTCAGTGTTAACCTTTTAAACCACACAAATATTTATTGATCATTTCTTATATGTGAAGCAGTCTTCCAGATGCAGGTGATACAAATGTTCTTGCCCTCGACAACATGCTGAGAGTAAATGAATTCATATTTGAGATTAAAAGCAATAGAGAAACAGAAAATTGCAAGTCTTTAGATCTCCCAGCAATGTGGCTCTTTGAACTTTCATACATAACATTTTAATGATGCCTTCACATGTTTATGTTCTACAGCGACTGTTTTATACAAGGACAGCCAGTGAAATGGTTTTGCAGTGTCTATTTTCTGTATGAACTTTAATTGAGAAGAAAACACTATAGTTCAAACTACTTTAAATAACTTTTTAAAGAGACATGAATCAACGAAAACATACCTCCCAGTTCCATGTTTGCTGTTCATTATGGATAATATAATTTTAGAATAGTGAAATGTATGATATGGGACTTACATTTTTATGTAAAAGGAATAGTTTATGGTATATGGGCATCCTTTGTGTAACAAAAGGATAGAGTGTATTTATTGTTAAGTTTTGTGATTATTGGGTTTTTCTTTTCAATTTGGTAGAATGGAAAGAACACTTAACAAGAAGTCAGAAGACCTGGGTTCTAGTCTTTCTCCATTCACCAAATATCTACCTGAACTTGGACATGTTATTGTGCCTACCTGAGCCTTACATCTTAGTCTAAAAATGAAGATTTTAACTAGATAACTGTGTTCTCATTTTTGACATAGAATTCTGTGATCCTGACTGAAAACTGAGTGGAATGTTAAAATCCAATATAATCAGTTAAGATATTTAATACAAAAAATTGGCAAGTGAGATTGTATTAAATTTCTTTCTAAAAAAAGAATATTATTATCCATGTCCAAAATTCTGTCTATTAACTGTCACACTTATATTTGCTAAGACAAATATTTGCTAAATGAGTACTGAGTCCTATATTGTATAATTTGTGTCTCTTTCTCCTTCCATTTAACAATATTTCTTCTACAGCAGTAGACTTCTAGCCAAGAATTATTGAATTTTATTTTAAACTCCAAGTGTTTCCCACTGCTCTAAGGTATTTTGGTATTAAGCTCTAAACCAAAGGTCTGAGTTGGAAAGACATTTCATAGGGTAAAACCATTTTACTTGATTCTCTTGACTAATGATGTTCTGTATTGAATGTTAAGAAATTTATGAATCCTATCCAGTAGGACTTTAAAACTATGTTTATAACATGTTCTTTCCTTAGCTTGTAAATAAATACCAGCTTTGAAGAAAACATATCATCTGATTAGAACAAAATAATGACAAAAATTCAGCCTTTTAAGTATAAAGTAGAATAACTAAAAATGGATGTATAGAACATCTAGGTACCCTAATAAGAAAAAGAGTCTCTCAATGAGTGAAGAGTGGGTTGAAGATTTCTGGGCTCATTTGTCTGTTCAAAATATTTGTTTAGTTTCCACTGTGCCAGATGAATGCATCAAAATCTCTTTCTTTAAAGAATTCAACATGTGTGGGATGAGCAGGTGGGCAGAGAAAATCAGTGAAGGTTGAAAATTGTCCTGGTAAGCACCACAAAAGAAGAGTGGAGGAAAAATCCCAGAAAACAGTGAGGATGGAAATCTAACTCTGCCTTGAAGTAATTCACAAAGAATGAGATACCAAAGATGTGTCATAATGGGTAGTGAATAATTGTACAGTGAATCACAGTGAATGATGGTGGAAAAACATCAGGCAGAAAGGCCATCATATGTAAAAATACATAAGGGCATAACATAATGAAAAAAATGAAGTATAGTAAATAGGAAAGCAATGAGAAGCAAAAGTAAAGGAATAAATTTAGCCAAAATCATATTAGGTAGTATATGTAATGGCAAGACATTTGTGTTTGATACCATAGACATTAGGTACCATTGGACAATTTAAAGATCCAAAGTATAGAAGTATATGATTGTTGTATTAGTTTTCCAGATCTGCCCTAACAAAGTACTATGAACTGTCTGGATTAAACAACAGAAATTTATTTCCTCAGAGTTTTGGAGACTAGAAATCTGAGATCAAGGTGTTAGCTGTGTTGGTTCTTTTTGAGAACTATGAGGTGAATCTATTCTAGGCCTTTCCCTAGTTTCTGGAGGTTTGCTAGGAATTTTTGGCATTTCTTAACTATTAGATGTGTAACTTCAGTCTCCATGTTTATATGGTGTTCTCTCTGTATACATGTCTCTGTCCAAATTTCCCCTTTCTATAGGAACACCAATCATAATGGATTAGTGACCTGCCCTACTCCAGTATGACCTCATCTTAACTAATCACATCTGCAGTGACCCTGTTGCCAAATAAATTCACAGTTTGAGGTACAGAGGGTTAGAAAGTTCAATGTATGATTTTTGGGGAGACACGATTCAACCCATAACAACTGTGTCATATTAAACATTTTTTAAAGATTAACCTGGTGTCATTATTGCAGCTGCCTTTCTGGGAACAGAAGTGGTACCAGGAAGAAAAGTGAGGAATCTCTTGTCATAATCCAAGGAAGAAATCATGTTGGTTTGAACTATGTCAGTAGCCATAGAGAGGGAAAGGATTTTCAAAATATTCAAGAAGTAACACTGACAGAATGTAGAGACAAATTTTTTTATAGGGTTTGATGCCATAAACAGAAGCTAGAATTTTATGAATTTAGAAATTGATCAAACTATATAATTATTAATAGAAAAAAGGATGTTGTAGAAGTTTTGAGAAAAGATCATGAGCTCAGTTTTAAGGTGCTTATGGACATGATAAGTGAACAATAAGACATGACTCAAAAACTTAGGTTAAATATTTTACATCTGGGAATCAGGATAATCAAGATGGTTAGTGGCACTGAGCAAGTAAGAGCAGTAAAGGAGAAAAGAATCAAGGAAACAAGGAGAATGAAGAGTTGGTTTCAGGAAAAGAAAGCCATAATGACTCAGTGTAAGTGATAACCCAGAGGTAGCAGAAGAATCAGAAAAGAATGGTATCCTAGAAACCAAGTCAGCATTATCAACTGTAGCACTGAGTTCCAGTAATTGAAAATAATACATTGGCAACTTTACGATGGTCAATTTCAGTGAAGTATGGTGAGAATACACTACAGGTGTATTTACTTATTTGAACTCAGTTATATGCCCTCAGCCAAAATAATAATAATAATGACTATTACTATGATTTAAATGGTGTGGGCAATTCTGCCTGACATTCCTCTCAATATGTACAAATGTCCAGTTATAAACAGCAGGAGATATAAGTGGTTTTGCTGATCTCCCATTCTGTTCTGGTTTTATATGGTTCTGTAAACTGAGAATCTTGCCATGCTATAAAATTCCAGTGTTATAAGTTATTTTTATAATTTTTGTATATCATGGCCCCTTGGCTTTAAAATACAGTTAACCTATTAGATATCCAGCTAAAACAAAACACATAACCCATCAGATAACTAAAACAAAACAAAACAAAAAACTAGCCATCCTTTCAATATTGGATGAAAAACAGAAGGAGATGGGTTTAAGAGAAAGTAAAGCAATCTCCAGTGTGGTTTTTTCATAGCAGGTTTGCAAAATTCTCTGAGATTTTTACCTTATGTGATGACTTTAGAACTTAATCTTTCTGTATAACTTGATTTGATCTACAATGGTAGGTCAACTGGTGATATCAGAGGAGACAAAACCAACCAACTTACTCCACTTAGGGTACAAATTGAAGTAAAACTGATGGAAAAATGTAGAACTGTAGTGAAATGAGTAAGACAATTAGTTTATATTAATCAGTTGGGTTGGTTAATTGACTCAATAAAAGAACTAGTTTTCAACTATTGTTGATATGATTTACAGAAGGGGAGTGATGTTATCATCAGTGGCACCCAGTTTTAGGAAACCTAGAAGGCTTTTGGTATTGTCAGAATCGTGTGCCTATATAGTGCAGTGTTCCGATTTCAGCACCCTAACACCCAAAGCTGTAGGAGTACCTTGAACTCCTCACTGCCACATCCTTCCAGAGTTCTGGAATTTGAAGAATTCTGGAAAAAATAGGAACTGAAAATGAGTTTCTTTCTTTATTATATATTGAAAAGCATGATAATTAATTACTCTGGTATATTTTAATTCCAGAGATAAGGACGTGGCCTAGGTTGACCTCAGAGGAATCCTTTTGCTTTAATGATTCTATGAGGTGTTAGAATTTTCTAAGAAGGATAAGTAATGGTGAACTAGTGAATATTCATGAATAGAATGTATTGTAATGTTGAAAACGTGCTTTAAATTAATTTCCTTAGAAGAGACATTTGAGTGGTGGTTTGTAGCTACAGGGGCAAAACATAGAGGTCAAATTATAGATTTTGTACTTGTTATGAAATAAAGAATGAATAGTGAGAATGAATGGCTAATTATGAGTATAGAAAGATGTTAGAATGGTGTTCCTAGGGGGACAGCTAGGATCAGATAAGAAAAATAAAACCAAAAGTAACAGGGGAAAAGGATTTGTTGGTGACAAACTATTTAACCTAACAAAGAGGAAAGGGAAAAAAATCCCAGGGAGAATAAAAATAATTGATTGACACAATAACAGTTAAATTCAACACAGAAAAGTACCATGGAGAAATAATCCTAAGAAGAAAATTAGATAGTTTATATATGCTGATAGTTTCTTAATATTCTGTAACTTTCCAGCATAAAATTTATGACTTTTTGTGGTCATTAAAAAAAAAAATACTACTCTTTAAAGAAGACTTGTTGGAAAAATTGATGAAATAACTGTAAAATAAGTGGAATAGAGAAGCTATGGTGGGATTTGGTAATATGCTAATAAACTATTTGTGGATTTCTGGTTTAAGGAAGAATGTTGGAGGAAATACTTCATGGATTCATCCCATTTCCAAACTCGATGATTGCTCCTGTTAAGTTTTTTATTTGTTGCTAAGGAGACATCAGCACCAAGGAAGGATCAGGGAAGGAACAGAGGATTAACTGGTTAGAGATGGAAGTTTCCTAGAGAAAACCTTATAAAAAGGGAGGAGAAGAGATTATGGAGATAAGGAATGTTACATTTTTATATTACCTTGGTAAGAATGTTTTTCTTCAGTTTGGGACTTAGTGAAGGAGTGAATACGAGTGAATACCACAGGCTTACTCGTATACCCACAGCCTTACTACATCCTTCACACTTACATGAAAACATCTCCAGATACTCTCACAGAATCATGGATATTTGCATACATTGCTTAAATCCGTGTGTTAAGGATGGAAGAGAGTTCTGCATGTAGCTTGGTTCAAGGCGGAAGGTATAACAAAAGGTCCCAAGGTTAAGAGCTTGGAGATTTCAGGGTCCTGGGATCGAGCCTCACATCGGGCTCTCTGCTCAGCAGGGAGCCTGCTTTCTCCTCTCTCTCTGCCTGCCTCTCTGCCTACTTGTTATCTCTATCTGTCAAATAAATAAATAAAATATTAAAAAAAAAAAAAAGAAGAGCTTGGAGATTTGACTAGGGAAAAGGATAAAAGAGGCAAGCCTTCATTCAATGAAGCAGCCCAGAGGTGCTAGTATGATCACATTGTGCTAGAAAAACATAAAGAAATCGAAACATTCCCTTCATTTTGAAGTGTTGATGACGCCAATATCTCCTAACTCAGTTCCACCACCATCTATGACCCTGGGCATGGAAAGCGGGACAGACACTGTGGAGTAGCTAACTTAATGTCCATTGTAATCCACTGACTCATTGTGGCCGCTGCTTTAAAATTTGTTAAAAATAACACTAGGTGTCCTGACCTTTCTTGCAGCTATGAGGGAGCCTATAGTCTAGTTCAGATGAATGAGAGGTCTTTAGAAGTCTGCTGGAGTTGCCCCTTCCCTCGGGGCACGGCTGCTCTGAAGACACTGCCAGCGTGGAACCATTGACTATTCTTCTGGCACAGCTTCTCAGCAGAGTGTAAAAACTAATTTCTAAGCCTCTGTAGTCAAGTTTTCTGTTAGTCCTCTCGGATTGCAAGTCCTAACTGACAGAGGACAATAGGAGCATAAAGTGAACAGGAAAGGGAAGGAAGAAGAAAGAGATGAGAAGGTGAGAAGGGTGCTCTGGAGTGACATACATTCAGAAATAGAAATAATTATTTACTTCAAACCCATGTATCAAGTACAGTATGCAAGGGATAAGTTCATAATGTGAATGGCTATTATATCAGGGCAGAAATAGAAGATGTGATAATATATAATTATTTATATAACTCTTTTGGAGTGAGATTAGTTTCAAATGTAAGTTTCTTTGGGTTTAGAAAGGTAGTATGTTTAGCACACTGAATTTGATGTTGCATCCCCTGTAAGGTCTGAATCAAATACCTTAATACATTTTTTTTAAGGTTTACTTGTTTATTTATTTGAGAGAGAGAGTGCACAGGAGCATGAGCAGGGGGAGGGGCAGGAGAGGAAAAGAATCTCAAGCCAACTCTGAGATGATCACGGAGCCTGACATGAGGCTCTAAGTCATGATCCTGAGATCATGACCTGCACTAAAACCAAGAGTTCGAGGCGTAACTGATTGATCCACCCAACAGCCCCCAAAACCTTAATATTTCTGCATAGTAATGTAAGTAGAGTTGCACTGAGAAGGATAAAGAAGGACCAAAAATGATTTAATGATAGTTAAGCTCAATGCTTGCAAATAAGTCATAGAAGATCATTTTGTTTCAGGGTTTATTTTAGTTTGGATATGTGGACAAAGGTCTCTGAAGCTGTGATAGTTAAAACGTACATAGCATTTACATTAGGTACTCTACATATAATTATTTAATAATCACAGCAATCCTATGAGGTAGATGCTGTGATTTTTCCCATTTTACAGTTAGAAAAACTGAGTGGAAGAGAGGTCAGTAAGAGGCTGTGCTGGATTTTGAACACTCATGGTATAGCGTCAGAGGCTGTGGTTTAACCAGCAGGCAATATTGTCCACCTAGGAGGAGGAGTCAAGATGGCGGACAAGTAGCAACTGAGGCGACATCAGGTAGCAGGAGATCAGCTTGATAGCTTATCAAACCATTGCGAACATCTACAAATCCAATGGGAGATTGAAGAGAAGAAAAACAGCAATTCTAGAAACAGAATCGACCACTTCCTGAAAGGTAGGACCAGTGGAGAAGTGAATCCAAAGCGACAGGAAAATAGACTGTGGGGGGAGGGGCCGGCTCCAGGCAAGCGGCAGAGCAACAGAGCACTAAATCGGGACTTTTAAAAGTCTGCTCCACAGAGGGACATCGCTCCAGAGGCTAAACCGGGGTGAAGCCCGCGCGGGGTCAGCGTGGCCCCAGGTCCCGCAGGGTCACAGAAGAATCGGGGGTGTCTGAGTGTCGCAGAGCTCACAGGTATTAGAGTGCGGAAGCCGGCTACAGAGACAGAGCCGAGGAGTGAGCTCTCAGCTCGCCCCGAGCTCTCAGCTCCTCCAGGCTGGAGACTGGGCGGCCGCCATTTCATTCCCGTCCTCCGGACTCTACGGAAAGCGCTCAGGGAACAAAAGCTCCTGAAAGCGAAACCGAGCGGATTACTTAGCCTGGCCCCTGGTAAGGGTGGTGCAACTCTGCCTCGGGCAAAGACAATTGAGAATCACTACAACAGGCCCCTCCCCCAGAAGATCAACAAGAAATCCAGCCAAGACCAAGTTCACTTACCAAGGAGAGCAGTGGAATTCCAGAGGAGGAGAAAGCAAAGCACAGAATTCATGGCTTTCTCCCCATGATTCTTTAGTCTTGCAATTAATTTAATTTTTTCTTTAATTTTATTTTTTCTTCTTTTGATAATTTTTTTTAACTTTTATCCTTTTCTTTTTTAACATTTTTTAACTAGTTTATCTTAACAATACCTTTCCAAAAAAAGTCTTTTTTGAACCTTCATTATTATTGTCATATTTTATCCTTAATAGTATTTAACTTTATTTTTTTTATACACATAGTGTTTTTTTCTTCTAAAAAATTTGGGGTACAACTTCCTCTAGTAGATCAAAATATACCCTAAATCTAGCTCTGGGCTTATTCTAGTCTCCACCCTGAGCAAATTCTCTCCACTTTCTTTTTCTTTATTATCCCAACAAACTTACTTTATCAACTCCTTTTTTTAGAAATTTAAAAAAAGAAAAAAAAATTTTTTTCATCTATATAGACATACTCAATCCCTTCATTGTATTTACACTTATATACGTTTTTCATTCTTTAAAATTTTGGGAGGTAGTTTCTTCTAAGAGACGAACATACCCCAAAACTAAGTGGGTGACCCTGTTCTAATCACCAGTCTAATATATATATGTATATTTTCTTTTTTATATTTTTTCTTTATTTGTTTTCTTTTTTAAAATTTTTTTCCTGAACTTCTTTTTACCTCCTTTCTCCCCCCCCATGATTTGGGGTTTCTTCTGATTTGGTTAAAGTGCATTTTCCTGGGATCGTTGCCACCCTTTTACTATTTTATTTGCTCCTTCATATACTCTCATCTGGAAAAAAATGACAAGGCAGAAAAACTCACCACAAAAAAAAGAACAAGGGGCAGTACCGAAGGCTAGGGACCTAATCAATACAGACATTGGTAATATGTCAGATCTAGAGTTCAGACTGACGATTCTCAAGGTTCTAGCCGGGCTTGAAAAAGGCATGGAAGATATTAGAGAAACCCTCTCTACAGATATAAAAGCCCTTTCTGGAGAAATAAAAGAACTAAAATCTAACCAAGTTGAAATCAAAAAAGCTATTAATGAAGTGCAATTAAAAATGGAGGCGCTTACTGCTAGGATAAATGAGGTAGAAGAAAGAATTAGTGATATAGAAGACCAAATGACAGAGAATAAAGAAGCTGAGCACAAGAGGGACAAACAGCTACTGGACCACGAGGGGAGAATTCGAGAGATAAGTGACACCATAAGATGAAACAACATTAGAATAATAGGGATTCCAGAAGAAGAAGAAAGGGAGAGGGGAGCAGAAGGTATATTGGAGAGAATTGTTGTAGAGAATTTCCCTAATATGGCAAAGGGAACAAGCATCAAAATCCAGGAGGTGCAGAGAACCCCCTCAAAATCAACAAGAATAGGCCCACACCCCGTCACCTAATAGTAAAATTTACAAGACTTAGTGACAGAGAAAATCCTGAAAGCAGCCCGGGAAAAGAAGTCTATAACATACAATGGTAAAAATATTAGATTGGCAGAAGACTTATCCACAGAGACCTGGCAGGCCAGAAAGAACTGGCATGATATATTCAGAGCACTGAATGAGAAAAACATGCAGCCAAGAATACTATATCCAGCTAGGCTATCATTGAAAATAGAAGGAGAGATAAAAAGCTTCCAGGACAAACAAAACCAGAAAGAATTTGCAAACACCAAACCAGCTCTACAGGAAATATTGAAAGGGGTCCTCTAAGCAAAGAGAGAGCCTAAAAGTAGTAGATCAGAAAGGAACAGAGACAATATACAGTAACAATCACCTTACAGGCAATACAATGGCACTAAATTCATATCTCTCCATAGTTACCCTGAATGTTAATGGGCTAAATGCCCCAATCAAAAGACACAGGGTATCAGAATGGATAAAAAACCAAAACCCATCAATATGTTGCCTACAAGAAATTCATTTTAGACCCGAAGACACCTCCAGATTTAAAGTGAGGGGGTGGAAAACAATTTACCATGCTAATGGACATCAGAAGAAAGCTGGGGTGGGAATCCTTATATCAGATCAATTAGATTTTAAGCCAAAGACTATAATAAGAGATGAGGAAGGACACTATATCATACTCAAAGGGACCGTCCAAAAAGAAAATCTAACAATTTTAAATATCTATGCCCCTAACGTGAGAGCAGCCAACTATATAAACCAATTAATAACAAAATCAAAGAAACATATCAACAATAATACAATAATAGTAGGGGACTTTAACACTCCTCTTACTGAAATGGACAGATCACCCAAGCAAAAGATCAACAAGGAAATAAAGGCCTTAAATGAGACACTGGACCAGATGGACATGACAGATATATTCAGAACATTTCATCCCAAAGCAACAGAATACACATTCTTCTCTAGTACACATGGAACATTCTCCAGAATAGATCACATCCTGGGTCATAACTCAGGTCTCAACTGGTATCAAAAGATTGGGATCATTCCCTGCATATTTTCAGATCACAGTGCTCTGAAGCTAGAATTCAATCACAGTAGGAAATTTGGAAAGACCCCAAATACATGGAGACTAAACAGCATCCTTCTAAAAAAATGAATGGGTCAACCAGGAAATTAAAGAAGAATTGAAAAAATTCATGGAAACAATGATAATGACAACACAACAGTTCAAAAACAGTTCAAAACAGTTCAAAATCTGCAAAGGCAGTCCAGAGAGGAAAATATATAGCGGTACAAGCCTTTCTCAAGAAACAAGAAAGGTCTCAAATACACAACCTAACCCTACACCTAAAGGAGCTGGAGAAAGAACAAGAAAGAAAGCCTAAACCCAGCAGGAGAAGAGAAATAATTAAGATCAGAGCAGAAATCAATGAAATAGGAACAACAACAACAAAAAAAAAAACCCAAAAAACCAATAGAACAAATCAACGAAACTAGGAGCTGGTTCTTTGAAAGAATTAATAAGACTGATAAACCCCTGGCCAGACTTATCAAAAAGAAAATAGAAAGGACCCAAATAAATAAAATCATGAATGAAAGAGGAGAGTTCACAACCAACACCAAAGAAATACAAACAAGTATAAGAACATACTATGAGCAACACTCTGCCAACAAATTGGACAATCTGGAAGAAATGGAAACTACCACAACTGAACCAGGAAGAAATAGAAAACCTGAATAGACCCATAACCAGTAAGGAGATTGAAGCAGTCATCAAAAATCTCCAAACAAACAAAAGCCCAGGGCCAGATGCTTCCCAGGGGAATTCTACCAAACATTTAAAGAAGAATTAATTCCTATTCTCCTGAAACTGTTCCAAAAAATAGAAATGGAAGGAAAACTTCCAAACTCATCTTATGAGGCCACCATCACCTTGATCCCAAAACCAGACAAGGATCCCATCAAGAAAGAGAATTACAGGGATGCCTGGGTGGCTCAGTTGGTTAAGCAGCTGCCTTCGGCTCAGGTCATGATCCCAGCGTCCTGGGATCGAGTCCCGCATCGGGCTCCTTGCTGGGCCGGGAGCCTGCTTCTCCCTCTGCCTCTGCCTGCCACTCTGTCTGCCTGTGCTCGCTTGCGCTCTCTCTCTGACAAATAAATAAATTTTTAAAAAAATTTAAAAAAAAAACAATGATTGGGGCGCCTGGGTGGCTCAATGGGTTAAGTCTCTGCCTTCAGCTCAGGTCAGGATCTCAGGGTCCTGGGATCCAGGTCCGCATCCAGCTTCTCCGCTCAGCGGGGAGCCTGCTTCTCCTTTGCTCTCTGCCTGCTGCTCTGCCTACTTGTGATCTCTCTCTGTCAAATAAATAAATAAATAAATAAATAAATAAGTTGCATGAAAAAAAAAACAAAACACCTAATGATTTATTAAAAAAAAAAAAAAAAAAAAAAAGAGAATTACAGACCAATATCCTTGATGAACACAGATGCGAAAATTCTCACCAAAACACGAGCCAATAGGATTCAACAGTACATTAAAAGGATTATTCACCTTGACCATGTGGGATTTATTCCAGGGCTGCAAGGTCGGTTCAACATCTGCAAATCAATGTGATACAACACATAATAAAAGAAAGAACAAGAACCATATGATACTCTCAATAGATGCTGAAAAAGCACTTGACAAAGTACAGCATCCCTTCCTGATCAAAACTCTTCAAAGTGTAGGGATAGAGGGCACATACCTCAATATTATCAAAGCCAT